>AYQD01000055.1:0-22629 GCA_000504465.1 Cryomyces antarcticus CCFEE 534 | reverse complement strand
CCGATATGTACAAGAAGCGGCAAGTTTGAAACAGGGTATCCTCAATCCTCATCCACAACCACACATCACACTCCACGTACGAGTTAGCAATCCTCTCAGGAAAGCCTGCAGCACCTCCAGCGCTACACGTAACACCGCACTCAGCATCTCTCTCATCCTGCAGGAAGAAGATAGTATCAATACATCGGACGCCCTCATGCGCTGCTTCTGAAAGGCCATAACGTACTGAAGGATATCCCCGAGAAGCGGCCACGCGGCTTCTGCGTCGCAGCAGTGGCAGTGACGTCCTCCGCCTCACTTTCCTCATCCTCATCCTCATCGTCTTCGTCGCTATCTTCGTCGTCCGAGACGTGCCCGTTCGTGCCGTTCATCGGGGCTGAGGACGAGGGCGGCTTTGTTATAGGCGTGCCGGTGCCAGACTTGTTGCCGGTTGTGGGCGTGTTTTTGCGGAGGCCGAGCAAAGTGGGGAATTTCGGCTCGACAAATCGCTGTTGTGAGGAAGCGGCGGCTCTTGCGGGTAGTGTTGACGATGGCACTTGGGTGGTGCGTGTACTTGGTTTGGAGGGCGCTGGCTGAGTTGACGGCAGTGAGGCTCGAGACAGTTGGGGTCGAGACACGTCACGGTCCAGCTGAGACTGAGTCGCATGAGGCTCTCGTCGGATGCCAGGAGACGTTGTCTTGACGGGAGGGCGTCGGACGGTGCCGGGTGATGGGGGTGGAAGGAAGTCGGGTGGCGAGGGCTGGCGACCCTCTTGAAGCGTTGCTGCCATTGGCACTTCTGGCGGCGAAGACTCGGGAACATCCTCTGCATCCTCTACATCCTCATCCTCGTCCTCGTCCTCATCCTCTTCAGACATGTTCTTCTCGGGACTCTCCGAAGTGTGGCTCAGCGGCGCCTGCGGTAGCGACACCGACGCTTCCGACTCACCAATCGACGAACCATACTCTGATTCATCCTCGGATGAAGCACCGTCGATAGGTAGTTCGTCGTATTCGAGCTCGTGGGCACTCTCATCGTTCTCTGCGGATTCTGCTTTCACCTGCGTCAAGCCAGAAGGCGCCTTCGGGGACTTGGGAATCAAGCTAGATGGCTGAAGGTAGCCACAGAAATCTTCGAAGTGACATTGGGAGCTTCCTGAGCTGACGCTGGAGACGGCTGTGCTGATGAACGTAGCTTTCGGGCTAGGGTGGGTGACTTATTTGAGGATACGGTTGATTCTTGTGTCGATGTGGACTGTTGGGTCAGTAAACCCGGCTTCTGAGTGAGTCCAGGCTGTTTCATGTCCGCGGAAGCTGGTGACTTCTGTGAAGGTGAATGACGAATTCGATTGGCTGCCGATGCACTGTTTCTCGGGAGCACTGGGGAAGGCTGTGTGTTTCCAGCAGTATGGGTCGTTCCGCCATTTACCTCCTCTCGTGGTGCTGCAGTCTCCCTGTTGGAAGAAGAGTCCTTTGCCTTAGTCTGTGTGACTTCGGCCAAGGACGTGCTGGGGCCGTTCACGTCACGCCCGTTGGCTGAGCCAGAATCTTCGACATCTTCCTCCTCATCATCCTCCTCCTCCTCTCCGGAGGAGATGACAATGGACTCACGCTGCGATGCCCCTGAAGGCGACTGCTTCGTTGCACGCGTTTTCCTATCGTTCGGGCTTTCAATGACCACCGATGGAGAGTCTCGCTTTGTGTTCAGAATGCTGGGCGTCCCAGACATGCGCGCTACCATCGGTGATGAGAACAGCACACGACGCTGTTCGTCACGCTTTAACTCTTCATCGACAGGAACAGAGCGTCTTGTAGATCCACTGCGGGGTTGAGAGGAGTCGGGTTGCGCCGCAGAGGATCTTCTTCCTGTTGTCGACGGAGGAGGTACACCTCCTAGATGCAAACGATTAGCTTTCGCCGGTGATACTAGTGGACGCGTGGAAAATGTCGTTTGAGGCATCGGAAGGTAAATGTTGTACGCTAGATGAATACACACCTTCTTCGGGCTGTGAAGAAAACAGCTTCCTTGGAACCGGAGGTAAATTGTGTATTGGGGCCAGGCCAGCCTCTGCTCTGTCCGAGTCTTTGCGTTCCCGTTCAGCACTCCTCTTGTCGGCCCTGGCTTTATCATTAGTCCTGGCCTTCAGAATGGCTTTCCGCCATTCGTTAGCCTGGAGCATTCGCTGTTGACACTCTTCGTACCTCTTCCGACCCTCTTCTTTTTCCAAGACTCTTGCTTCCCTGTTTGCAGCGTGCTTCTGCCTTTGTTTATCTTCGAACACCGCTTTTCTCTCCGCTTTCCGTTGTGACTTCGCGTCGGTACCACGCTCTTCAGCCCCATCAGCATCTGAGTCCCCGTCCACGATCTCGTCCCCATCTTCAATATCATCACGATCTGCTTCGTCGAATTCCTGACTTGAACGACTGCTGTGCCTTCGCAAAGGTCTCCGAGTGCCCTCTGCTTGATGTGGTCGAGCTGCGATACCGTCGGTGGCTCGGTGCGCCTGCGGGCCGCTACCTGACTCACGATCAGCCACGAGCTTTGCGTACTTCTTTCTGCAAGCTGCGGCAGTCCGTGCAGGAAACTGGCTGGATATCGCTTTCCAGTCGGAAGTTTTGTCTCTTGCAGCGAGAAGTTTCCTCTCGTCTCCTTCGCTCCACAAATCGATTCTTGTGCTAAGCTTGTTCGTATTGGTTCCATTCGTTTCGTTCGACTTCCCGGACCCTTTGTCCGTCAGAGCCGAGTACCTGTGTTGACACGCTTTAACAGTTCTGTTTGGTAGGAGATCCTTTACGATATCAGGGAGCAGCATTCCTTTAGAACGGGCGTTGATTAACATCTCATCCTCCTCCTCGGTCCACGCTCTGGCCTGTTCTTTGGACTTTTGAGAGGCGTGCGATTTCGCACCTGAAGCTTCTAGAGCTTTGCGTATCGTGGTGGCGCTTCTCTGTGCAGACGGTTGTGCAAACGAGTTCGCTAGCTTCGCTCGAGTGGAGTTTTCGCTATGGATTTCTGACTTTCGTGAACTCGCCTGTGTTTCAGCGGCTTCCGAAGTAGGCTCTCTGCTTGTACTGGTTCTCCGGTCTCTGAGCATCCGCAGAGCTTTGGCGGAGGTCACCGGTGAGTTTGCACGAACCTCTATGTTCGCTTTGACCGGCGTTCGGTCCTCGGGGGTGTAATCTTCAATCATGACCGCATCTGATTTGTGATCCTCGTGATCTGCCAGATCTGTAGTGTTGTGAGAAATTATGTTGCTTGGTGCAGAGGTTGCGACATGTGGCAGTTTCGAATGCTGCCCTAGAGTACGTTGACGATCCATTGGAGCCACGTCAGGCGACTTTGTGACCTTCGCACGCTTTGCACTTCGCTCTTGCTGCTCGTTATCAGAATCCACTACATCGTATATGTCTGGACGCTCTTCTGTACGTGGACGTTTGAGAGGCGTATGATCGGGTCTCTCAAGATACTCAGGCGTGCTACTAGTCGAAGCATACGGGTTGGAGGGCAATTTGGGAGGCCAAGTGCGCGTTCTGGGCAGCGTCCTATGCTTGGCCCGGGATTGAGATGCTGGCAAGGTAGGCTTCACGAAGACACCATCCGTGATAGATCCTGGGGGCAGATCTTCGCCAAGTAGAGGACTGGCGCGCGCTAACCGACTACGAGCCGCTTTGGAATGCTCATCGATGGTCTCATCAGGTTGTCCTGAGCGTTCGGTTAGCTGAAACGCTGCTCCATGATCTCAACTTGGCTCTACCTTACTTTGAGAGTCTGCGATAATACTTTCTTGCGAGGCCAGTGGTGGCTCCGTGGCCGAACTGTGAATGTGTCCCGCATTCAGCATCGCCAGGTCTCCGCCGTCATCGTAAGTGGGTACCTCACGTTCCTCATAATCTTCCGGTTCGCGTGAGCGAAGTGGCTGATCGCGATGAAGATCTTCCAGGGAAACTCCATATTCTGCTTCTTCCAACCTCCGTTTTCGGTTCAATTCAGCGAAGTAGTCGTTGCGGAGCTGCCTTTGCGCAGTAGAAGGCCGGAGGTTGGACGTAGCGGGGATTGACATATCGCGATCTAAAGGAGCTTGGATTACGTGCACTACTCTCATTTTGGGATCCGGCTCGTCTTCGAAGATCCCGCCGACTGTGTCAAACAGATCCAGGTCCCCACCATATGAATCCTGGAGCTTCTTGAACAGGAAGTTGCTAAGACCCCAGCTCTTAGCTATAGTTCTCTAAATGCTGCACAAGCTTATCTCGGCTTGTGGTGCGACATTGCTTACCTATGCTGTGACGGGTCCAGATAGTTCGTCTTATATCTTTGCTCCACAATGTCCCACACCTCCCTGAATGTCTGCTCCGTCCGTACCGCAATCGACAGCGTTATTGGATCTCTCGCCGCGGTCTTGACGCTTACTTGTGGTGTCGCGAGTGAGTTGGCCGGCCCCTGCGGCAATGGCATGATCTTTACTAGCAGCCGCATCGCGAGTGAAGCGCAAGGGCGCTGGAACACCACGCGAAGGTAGAGACGTGGGAGTCCTCGAGGTGCTGGCGCTGGCGAAAGCGAGAAGTAAGGTGGTTGGAAGCTGCTATATTAGCTCAAGGTAGCTCACTGCTTAGGTACGCATGAAGGTTGCGATTTAAGGTTTTGGGCGGCGCGGTAGCAGCCGAGAGCCATGTGAGTTTCTCCGGATCCGAATTCAAACGACATCCGTACCCTAAGGTCATGGAGACAAGGGACCGACGGGGACCTCTCAAACACACCTCTCAGACACCGTTGTGGACCACTCCCAGACAATCTCTCAGCCTTTTCTTCCGGGCCTCGGTCAGATGAAATACGTCAAACTACGCCTAGAGATTCTGCGTGTAGGCCTCTCTCCATGCAAGACATTCAGCTTGCTTCTATTGTGTCTTCTCTCAGTCGGCAGTAGCTTCTTCACTATGTCACAGACATTGCTGTAGCAGAGCGGGCCAAACTGTGCGCTCCTCTTTTGAATCTCAGCAGAGGCTGTAAGCCGCTCGCCCACGAAAGATCCGTTGTTCAGCGGTGCAGTGCAATGTCACCTCCCCCAAAGCATCGTCAATCCCAAAAGAGATACGGTGTCTTGCTTCCCAAACTTCTATGGTCGGCCACACATCCTGCTCTGCAAGCCTGTGCTAGAACTGGTAAGTCTGTGTGTGACGCTCGTGCCTGGCGGCTGTCCAACAAAGGTCGACCCCTTTGCACTTTAACTATGGCTCACCACTTTATGTAATGAAACTGTTTGAGATGCGGTTCCATATGATAGAATGAGTCTTGCTGCTGAGAACCCATTGATATAAGAAGATGCTGCAAACATGCCAGACTCCAACTCTAATCAGCTTGATTCATTGTCTGTACTCTCGCCTCTGAAGCAGGGCATCTTGTCGTACTGGACAGCTCCTGGTGAGCTGGACCTACGTCTGTCGCGACGCTGTTGCTTTAGTCGTCCAAACGCGCTAGTGGCATCGTGTTGGTGTTTATCTGTTTATCTCAACCTACCAACGAGCCACCCAAGTTGAACGCACCAACAACAGACAAGTGGTAAATACAACAATGGATCAAGACGAAAATATCGGTCAGCCTCAGGGCAAGCGCAAGGTATTTGCAGCATGTTGTTTGATCGTCTCTGTTCACTTCCATCCCAACTCACAGATACTAGCTTGACCAACGCACGCCATCGCCTCATAATGCCGCTTCTCGCAACGTTCGCCCTAGACGAGACTCCAGATCCTCTGCTGCGGCTTTGACACCTGAGGAAGAGTTGATCAAAGATCTCAAAATCGTTGTGAATACTCAAAAGAGTCAAACTCTGCACCAGGAGGCGCTAACCAAGATCGTTAACCGCTTCTTTCCTCGTTCGATCAAAGTGCAGGTTGACAACATCCTTGACTGTGTAAAGAATGACGAGTCCATCACCGATGGCTACACGAATTATCTCACAGAAGAGTTGTCGAAGGGCATTCGACAGAGGTCCATAGCCTTGATTGCTCAGGATTGCAGTACTCGTGATAGGATGCTCCACAATCTACGAGTTCTCATCCATGATGCTGCGATGATACAAAAGAAGCCGTACGAAGATGGAATCGAGGCGAGGCTCATACCAAGAACTCCAGTTCCTTCTCAGAGGCTGGCGACTCAAGCGACCATCTTGAAGAATTCTCCACAAACCCCGAAGCGTCAGAAAATCGTCGACCCCGTCAGCCAACATTTTTCAGCACCGATGAAACTCCAGCGGACAACTTCTGCTTCCCCAACCCCACGCTTTGGGCATGGATGTGGCCGAGACTCACTCTTCGTCGAAGCGTCCAGCAACAACGGTGCATCACTAGGCGAGACACAATGCCCACTCTCATCTTCACTGAAATCAGCAACCCTTTCTGGTAACGCAACTTTCAGGAAGTTTGTACGCCCTTCTTCGGCAAATGTCGCGGAAGCTCAACAGACCTCACACGCTCCAGTGGTAGAGTTTTCTACCACATATCAAAACAGCCATGCTGTTTTTTCGCCTTCCGTAGCGACGCAACACAGGTCAGTCTCACTCCACTCAGTCTCACCAGTGATCGATCTTCTTCTCGGCGAGGATTCAGAGTCGATCAATTACCTCTATCAGGACTCTGTCGTATCCCGCATTGTCGACGCTGTTGTCAAGAGAGAGAAGTCGAATGCAAACGTGAGTAGCCTCTTTTGGATCCTAGACCCTCACCATCTCAACCAAGAGCCTGGTAACGTTCATCGCGCACGAAGCTTACTCCCTGTCTCTGCAGCTCAACACTACCAAGTTCTTCTATCTGAACGGCGTTATGCATGATTTTCGCGTCAATGAGAGCCATGCCATGGCCAAGCGGCTCAACGCCGTCTATGATAGCTTGCCTCAGGATTCTACCCGACTTCGTCGTGGCCTTGACGAATCTTTGCAGCCGCTCGTTCGATACAACAAGTTGAAGTTCGCTGAATTGAGCGATCACTTCTTTGTGAAGGAGAAGTTGGAGTATCCCGTGCTTGAGCTTCTGAGGTACGACGACCCGTCTCTCCCGCAGCCTCTTGAGATGCCACGCAACACGTGCTCTCTGAAGGGCAAGACTACAATAGATCGGCTTCTCGAGGCACTCAGAAGTAGAGTTTCGAAGCTAGTAAGTGAAGCCAATCCCTAACTTCAATCACACGGGAGATCAACTAATCCAACACAGGCCGCGGAAGACGCTCCCTTAGAGATACCAATCGCTCTCCGCCTAGATCGCCCCAACGGTATGACAGCACTTCTACGAGATTTCTTCGACATGGTGGCCGCGAAGATCACCAAGGGCGTTCCCTACGACAGAAGACGCGTCGCGCAAGACCTGGAGTTCATTATGGAGCGAGCCGCTCGTGTCTGGGCCAATGCTTTCAGGGAGCTGCGCGACTATCCGTTCATGGGCTTGCGAGACGCGAAGTGGGACCTGAATGCCAGGGAGCTGGGCGCTGGTGATGGGATGTGACGGGCAGGGATCCCCATGGAGAAGTCTCTTGGCTTGTGCGGTTACTGAAGGGGTTCTTTCTCCACGCTCTTGTTCGCACATCCTATGCTTCTTTCCATTGAGTCACGAAGCTACGTCCTCTGCACAACAGCGTTTTGTTCTGGCTGTCTGTGTCTTGACGGACAACCACAGTCCTCTCCATTTTTGGTCCGTCGGCGCTTCAGCTAGATGTTCGCTCGGCGTCATTGTTCGCATGGCCGATGTTCCCCTGATGGGTTCATGAAGCCATGTATCCTGTAAATGGGCGTTCTTCTATGGCTGTCTTCATCTTGACAGACTCCACTCCGCTCTCCACTTTTGGTCTGTTGCGCTTCATCCAGTCCTTTTAGCCGCAATTGCGGCAGTTACGCCAGGACGTCAGACACGAAAGGACTTGGAACGGCATGAAGGTCGTCGGATATTCGGGATCTCTGGAAGAGGCTACTCCTGGCCCTGTTCCATGGCCGTCATTTCAAAGAGTACGAGGGGAGTTCACCACAGTTCATGGCTGGTCTAACTCATAAACATAAGACTCAAACGTAAAGATGTAGAGTCTTTTTGGTGACTGCGTGTACCTCGAGGACTTTGCTAAATTCTTATGAGTGAGACACTTCGGACTTCTACTGTGGACGAGCTGCCTGTCGAGCTCATTGCGGGGCCAGACAGAATCGGAGAGATCACGAAGTGTGGGTCCCGTCACAAGAAAGGGAGTTTTGCATGTGTATGGCACACTGAACCAGCAGTGGCACGGAACAAAGTCACTGAGCTCTGTGGCAGCATCTCTCACAGTTGTTTTGGATGGCATCAGAGTACGAGAGGATTTTCATTGAAGTCGATAGGTGTCACCTGGCTGCAGAACGCTAGCACCATCCGCTGTGCTATGAAAACGAACTATGATCCTCGCCAAAGTGGAAGTGTTGAACAACTTAGGATTTTAGACATAGATGTTGCCTAAATATGGCGTGAAGTCGTCCTGGACGACATCAAGGTCTGTCAGGGAACGCCGCCGCTGACACGACCGAGACCGAATACGTCCAACCCCTCCCAAAGCGATTGATCCCCTTCGAGAGATGCCCTCTTCTGTCAAGCATTCAGGTCTGCTCGACTTCGTCAACCACTTCTTCCTCGACAGAAGTCTCTCCCTCATCCTTCACAGCACCGCCAGTCTCCACGTCACCCGCATCCACTACCTCGTCCTTCACAACTGCAGCTTCGCCGGCCGCAACCTTGCTCTTGCGACCGCGTTTCTTCGGGCCGGCCTCGCTGCCAGCATCATCGGCTCTCTTGGAGCGGGCACGCTTCTTCGTAGTGACAGCTGGAGTGCTTTCGACGGCATCATCGGCATCAGCCATAGGGCCGCCGTCAGTACCATCTTCACTGTTGTCGTTGGCGGTACCGTCGCTGCTGGTGTTCAGGGCAAAGAGCTTGCGCTTGATCTTGTTGACCGCTGTTTTGCAGGACTGGGCGTTCGCGTAGCCGGAGGCGGGGGCCAGGGTGGCGTATTTGATCTGTTGAAAGTGTTAGTAGATCTTTGGATGTGATGACCAAGGAGTGTAGAATGCTGAGCGATTCGTCTTTCTGGTCCAGCCTCACGACTGGAATGACAGAGAGAGGTTTAGTAAAGTACCTTAGGCTGAGTCTCGAAATGCTGCCAGGTGAGGGCGAGGAGACGGGCCTCTTTATCGGAGAGGGACATGGTTGATGATAGTGATGATGCCGGAATCGAGGACTTTGCAGAGAGAACTTGCTGCTTTGGGTGACAAGCAACGAGACGGTAAAAGTGTGGAAGATATGTTGGTTCTTTCCAATGGTCGACCTGTGCCTCTCTGTAAGTAACGTTGGACGTAGTCGATGATGAGGAGCGGTTACCTGAAGTTGATTGAAAAGATCGAGGAGAGTACAAGTTGGCTACAGAAGGGACTGTTTTGAATTGAATTGAATTGAAACGAAGGGAAGAGAAGAGGAGGGGGGGGGAAGTAGAAACTGTCACGAGATGAAACAATCAGGGGCGAGGTGAAGTATCAGACTGAATCTCTATCAAAGCAAGTCACGAGCAGTTCGGTATAAATTCTGCAGTTCCCACAGCGTGTACCGCTTCTGCGACGGCACGCAATACTAGGAGAATGCCTCGATACGGAGGAAGACGATGATGTCTCCGCGCTCTGCAGCAGATGACAGTGGTAATGGCATTCGGAGATCTGCTCAAACTGTTCGACCTCCTCAGCCACGTCTGACTTGATGCGAACGACATGCTCTTCGGTCTCGCTCTCGTACTGAGCTCGCCGTGCCGGGCACTTTTGTATGCACTCTTCAAGCTGGACTCCTCCACTTGCGATCCCCACTTGTAATGTAGTACTCGCGCTTCTAGCGTCCGCGGTCCTATGTTGTGAGTTAAAAAGCTACTGTACAATTTGAAACATAGAAACACATCCCTCGAAAGAAATCCTTCCTTCGGATTAGTTGTCCCGTTTTCCATCCAGTCCTCTCCCTGTTTCTCGATTGCTTGTAAGCACTGCTAGCCTCGAAGCGAGTGAGAAGAGATTGTGCAAATCGGCTTCAGGTCAGTACAGGATCGATCAAGGTCGGGTATGAACTGATGATATCGAGCTGTTGAAACTTCCTCGGCTTGATGCTCGTTCTACGTTGTCCATGCATTTCGTTTGATCCAGGATAGGTTCAGGTTAACTGAAATTTCACACAAAGTGGTCGGAGGGACTGGAGTTTATCATCCTTTTGAAGGAGATTTGGTGTATACGTAATGGCAGCAGCTGTTGAGATAGTCGTGTCTGAGGAGAATGAACAGAGTCTGATGAGGAGGGTTTTTCCCGGTTGTTGTCGCGGCGATAAGAAACAGAGTGGTTCGACCTCATGATTGAAACTTGCTGTAGAAAGACTCTTTGAGACACCTCTTTTAACGTGCGTGGTTCCAGTGATCAACAGCAGCAGTGGCAGCCCGAGCCAATATCTAGACTATCAAGGAGAATCGCAGCTACGTACCTAATTTGTCATGATATTGCGTTTTCAACATCTTGCGACCTTAGCAGCGAATAGGGCTGTATTCGGACTCTCAAGAAGGCTCGTAGTTCGGCATGCTTTCATGAGTGCTTGCTTCATAGACTACAACAGCAGCGGCGGCGTTCGAAGCTCTATCTAGGCTGTTATAGAGACTCGTAGTTTCCTGGGAGTGCTCTCCGAACACCATGTGTTTATGTTGTGGCTACTCGAAGATCTGGTGAACTTCACTCTGCCTGTGAGAGGTTGATGGAATTGTTGTCGTCCTCTTGAACGTTTGTCTGAGAGTGAGCACTGGGAGCTGGCATTCCGTACTCAGTAGAGGATGGTACCCACCTTACGGCAGCAGCGATCCTTGGAGTGAGGTCCACACTGCCATGAAACTTATGGCTTGGGCACTGTACTTCTGTGGGGGGTTTTGCTTCATAACTTCTAACAGCAGCAGCGGCATTCAAAACTCCGTCCAAGCGGTCATTCAGACTCATGTTCGACCCCACACGATTTTGAAACTGCGAAGCGTTGTAGGTTCCCATCTGTGACGAGGTCGTATCAGCCGTATCTCGCACGACTGGGTAGCGATAGCACCGTTCCATACGGTCATGGAGGCGAGAAGAATCTTTTCAGACCTATGTGCGGCACAGCAGTCAAGCTGCATCACCTATCATCTAGGGACGGAGGCGACTACGCCGCTTCATCCGCGGAACACTGAGCAATTCCAAAATATTTGTTTACATACGTGCTTTGCCACTTCTTGGAGGTACTCAGTGTTCCACGACTGACGCGCTGTAGTCTGGGACCGATCAATGACAATTCGGAAAGGTTTGATGGAAGCAAGCTAAGTGGTATCGCTGAACCGCCAAAGAGTCTAAGTCGCATATGAGGAGTTGCAACATACACGTTCGATTCAGTCCCCTCAATCCTTCTTCAGCTCAGTGTACGTCTCCCGCACTCCTTCCTTCGTAATGATCATCATCTGCAGCCCATCGCCAACCTCGATGTGGCGCTCGGTACTTGAAGTAAAGGAATCTACCACCAGCTCTTCCACAACCTTCTGTGGCAATGGTGCCGGTACTCGCTGCTCCAAGGCGTGGCCCTCACCACTGCCAGGGATGTACTGGTTCTTGAAGTTGACCTGGTTGTCCAAGAACGGCATGATCAGGCTCGCAGCCGCACCTGCTGCTCTGCACTGCTCTCGCTCGTAGCTCCCCACCGGGTCGTAGCTGTAAAGTGCTCCCTTTCCTTCCTCGTCCAGACCGCCCAAGATCGCATGAACGTAGTACGGGAAGAACCGCTTGTTGTAGAGAATGTGTGAAAGGCGTTGTGCACAGGCGGCCACTGACATGGGCTTGCCGTGCTGATATTTGTACATCTTGACGATCGTATCGAGGCGCTCTTTGAGAGCATCGCCATCTGCCGCGAAGCCGACTACTGAGAGGACGATACGTGCACCGGTACCCTCGGGACCCTCGCCACCAATCTTGAAAAGCTTTGGAGCATAGCGAGTGTTGATGTTGTAGCCGGACGTTGATCGAGTGTCGCCAGCAAGTATAGTGAAGTCGGCGCCTGATATGCCTAGTGTCGAACCGCCATTGTCTGTGTATCTAGTAGAAACATGGGAATTAATATTTCCTAGGCTGACGGCTGGTAGACTGCGGCTTACGGATAGAAGCTGTGTTCCCGGATATCAGAAGCTGCGGCGTTGGGTGCTCGGGAGAAGGAGTAGCTTAAGCCGTTGTCCAAAGGAGCGGCGGCGAAGACAGAGCCCATGTTGAAGTTCGAGGAGAGAGATACACTGCAGAGAGTCGGAGTAGGAGGGCTTGGTTGTCGACGAGTAATGTGCGAGGTTGTGTGGTTGGCGATGTTCGATGATGTTGGTGATGTTCGACGATGGTCGTGTTAATTAGTGGTGGACAACGAAGTTGACGCGAAGCTCAAAGCTGCCTTGCGCCAAAACCGGAGCTAGCCGTTCTATTCAACAACCACAATTTCGGTCATCTCACTACACGCCGGTCGCAATGGCGACACTTGGGTTAGGCGATTATGGCAGCAGTGATGAAGAGGGAGAAGAGATCGGCGCGCCAATAGTCGTAAGGGTAAGAGGGTGTACAAGTTCTCCAGTGGACTCAAGCACAAGGTACTTGCTAATAGATCAGACGCCAGACAGCCGCAAGTGATCGTTCATCGACCGCTGCATCGATCTCGAAGGAGGCTGGTATGGATGGATCCGCCCATTCTATGCGCTTCGCCAATTGCTAATGTCTTGCAGCTGGTGGCTCAGGAGTCAAACATGCTCAAGGCGCCATCGACTCCCTCCCTCAACTAATGCCCCAGGACCTGCACGACGATACTTCTGCGATAGGACCAGCTCTTGAGCCACAAGGCTCCATCTCCATGGCGAATCCGTACGCCAGCGGGACGGCTTCCGCTCCTCAGTCCCCTTATACTTCGGAACGTCTGCTTATCAGGGATCTTACCATGCCTCCAATGCCCAATTTCAATATTCCCCAGTCACCACCTAGTTCTCCTTCGGCCATCGTAAGCTCGAAGTTTGGGCGCTTCTTGAAGCTCAAGAATCAGGGTGTTCATTTCAATGAGAGGCTTGAAAAATCATCGGCGCTCAAAAACCCCAGCCTTCTACAAAAGATGACGAAGTTTGCCGGCGTTGAAGAGCAAGACCAGTTTGCGTCAACTTTGCCTCCGAGCCTCGCGGTTCCTACGAGCTTCCCTGCCTGGGCTTATGCTGACGAGCTTGCGAAGACACAGCAAGCGATGACGAAAAAGCTAGAGGAGGATAGGGCCAAGATTCAGAGGGAAGCTATCGACTTCGTACCTGCAGCCGGATCCGCAGCGTCCAGCAGAGGCGCAACACCGGGAGCCACAGGAGGTCGAGGGGTCAAAGGGAGTGCGGCGGAAAGAGTCATGGCGGGATTGAATCGAGATAGGTCTGGATCACCTGCTGGACCAAACGGAGGAAATGTCAGGGATGTGGAGCGCAGTGGTAGACGCATGGAGGGCAGGAGGAACAGATTCGATGATAGTAGAAGTTGGCACAGGAGCCGCTCTCCTCGTCACAGGCAGTCACGCTCACGCTGATGAACTCCTGTAATCAAGCGTAGCCTTCAGAAGGTCTATACAGCAATGCAGAAACATTCCCTGTATACATGCCACCTAAGTGATGTGAAGTGAGACAATTCATATGGTGAGATAGCCGCGTCCGAAAGAGCCGCGCTAAGCGAC
Organism: Cryomyces antarcticus CCFEE 534; assembly: GCA_000504465.1. NCBI lineage: Eukaryota > Fungi > Ascomycota > Dothideomycetes > Cryomyces > Cryomyces antarcticus. The sequence continues at coordinate 8,892 of AYQD01000055.1, read as the reverse complement.
CAGCTTTCCGCTATCGCATCGAAGCTCCGTCTGCCTACGATCTACTTTGGCCTCAACAACAGCCACCCATCCTTGCCATCACAACAGTCCAGTATCGAACCATACAAGCTTCTAAACTCATCATTACTCTGTAGACCGGACCAACGAGTTGTACCACCACTGAGCGAGCAACTACGATGAACCACCTACCTCAAGCTTGGGGTCGTGTAAGCTCCATTCACTGTTCTAAACTATCATCTAACTGACCTTATGTAGCCGAGACACGATGTGTACGGTGCATATGACTCCTCATACCTTCAGACGACAGGGCCAAAGCAACACACACAGTCTCCCGTCGTCACGGGCACGTCTGTGATAGCAGTCAAGTTTAAGGATGGCGTGGTCATCGCTGCGGACAATCTGGGTGCGTGAAGCCCAGCCCTACCAAAGGTCATCATTTAACGTCTGAGCTGCACAGCTTCGTATGGGTCGCTTGCGCGTTTTACAGATGTCAAACGCCTACGTCGCTTCAACGACCAGGTTGTCGTGGGCTTCGGTGGTGATGTTTCGGACATGCAGTATCTCGACCGTCTTCTCAACTCTCTCGACATCCGTGAAAACTACACCTCCGCTGAACCCGAGATCACTCTGAACGCCAAGAACCTACACACCTACATGTCGAAGGTCATGTACAAGCGTCGCTCGGACTTCAACCCGCTATGGAATCACATCCTGGTGGCCGGACTGAACGGTGAAGGCAAACCCTTCTTAGCTTCTGCGGATCTACTCGGGACCACCTTCTCTGCGCCCACGCTGGCAACGGGCTTTGGTGCACATCTCGCACAGCCGATAATGAGGAGAGCTGTACCTGATGAGAAGGCAGTGGAGACATTTTCGAGAGAGCAGGCGCTGGAGACTGTGAAGGAGTGCATGAAGGTGCTGTTCTATAGAGACGCGAGGAGCATGGACAGATACTCCATAGCAATGATCACGAAGGAGGAAGGTGTAGAGCTGAAAGAGGACGAGAAGCTGGAGAACCAGAGCTGGGCTTTTGCAGAAGGGATCAGAGGCAAGTCCATCTATGCGCCTAGATTATTGCATTTATACTAACGAGTTGCTTAGGATATGGCACTCAGGTCAACTAGATGGCGAGTGCATGGCCGCCAACGTTTCATCGTAGTACGCAACGGGTTCGCGAAGCGTCTGTATACTACCACTAAACTGGAGTCTAATGTCCTTTAGACATACATGTGTCCATGAACTCAGATTACGATGCGGGAGTTCTTCCTGTGATGCGGCAATATCCCAACCGTGCTACTTGAAGGATCTGAGTATCTTTCAGTGAGCTTGCCGAAGTGAGGTGAAACCATGTCTAGTGTCACAGTGAAGTCCCGGCACTCTGGTACACCAATTTAGAGATGACAGTGGCGCCAGGACAAGCCCGGTAAAGTGAACGCGCGACGCTGCAATAAAGTGGAGGGCCACCTCGAAGATAAGACATGCTATCCTGTGTTCGAGCGAGCTTCGCTGTCGCCAGAGCCTCATTTTTGTCTTAGATCGTCGGGAGTCTCCCAAGATTCGCAACGGTCATCAAGAAGCCGTTGGACGCTGAGAGCCGCCTTGTCACTTGCTGTGATTGGCTGCTGTCCCGACTCGAACTTCTCCGGAACCGCGTCAACTACCGACTTCTGTGTTCTGCCTCGTCTGCTCCATCTGCTTGCACCTGCGAGTAAAGCGGCACTTCGGCAACTGAGGCCTTGACCTCCAAAGCGCACACGAGGAGACTCAGGACTATGTGCGCGGCTTGATTGGTGCTTCACGACAAGCCCTCATCTTCGCCGGCGAGGCGACTCGTCTACCACCCACTCGAAGGCCTCCGACACACCCAGGCCAGCATCGCAATCGGCCATATCTGGGAGATGGGAAAAGAGGAATCATGGAGTCCGAGGAGCGTTACTACCACCACGTACCTGTCTCGAGTGCGATCACGCCTTCACCCTCAGCCCTCGACGAAAATCAGCACCCCGAAAGATCGCACGGCGATCACACTGCATCAGACGGGATAGACGCTGACCCTCACGACTTCTACCGTCTACACCAATCGTCGTCGGACCCTTCGAGCGGTCATGCAGGCCCGCCCGACCCTATCGCGACCACTCCGAGCAGCAAGATGACTTCCGCCAACTCACAAGACTTCGCATCCAGGGCTCAGCTGAGCACTGTCAACTACAGTTTCCCACCCCCGCTCTTGCATTCCGCAGCGCGCTCGTCCTTCCGATCAGTGTCTGGACCAGCTTCGAGTAACAATGCTGCCGACGTCAGGCCAAACACTGCGTTGCCATCCTACCCGCGCCCGCAACAGCGCTCTTTCAAAGAGCTTGTGAACCGATTCAACCAATCCACAGTCGCAGTAGTAAACGACTCGGTGTCAAGAGAGAAGAGGGGAGGGCCAAGAACACCTTCAGAGTCCAGGGCAGGAATTGCCAATCTATTTTCACCATCGAACACTAAAACCCCACAGAGCATGTCTGGTGCTTCTGGGTTTCGGAGTCGGAAGCGGGCTGGTCATGACACCACTTCAGCACCTCTGGTGGACTCTCGACTGTCCGGAGACGTCCCAGAGGCGCTCTCGGTGGAAACGCAACCAATTCAGCCACCCTCGCAAGGCTCTTCTCGCCGACCATTATTTGGTGAAGTGTTGCACGCCGTGCCAGGGGTATTGGACCCAGGATATGGCATCCCAAAATCTCGGGGACGAAATGGATCCGACGGAAACTTGCAAACTTTCCACCATGGGCGAAGTCGTTCGAACCTGGAGTTGTTGCCCTCTCTATCAACGCTCGGACTGCAGAGCATTCCTCCTTTTGGTCATAGAGATCGAGCCCCAGGACATCGCAGATCTCAAAGTGACCTTATTAGTTCGTCGAACCCTGCTCATAGCCGGATGGCTAACAGAATGTTTCCTCGTCCTGATAGGCAGCACTCGGTCAGTCCCACCGGTCACCCGCGCAACCAGCCGTTTTCGAGAATACCGATCAGTGCTCGACGTTCTAGTTCGACCGTAGATCCTTGGTCCTCCGGGCAAGCGAGAGCAGGGCCAACAATGGATGCCACCGCTACCCGAATAGCGTCACCTACCGAGCTAGTGAACGGACACTCTAGGGACACTCGAAACACAGACCACACGCAACGAAAACGTCCCGTAACACCGCCCAACACACTGTCTATCAGGAGATATGGTGGGAGTCCAATTAAAGCAGCTGCCAATGGCCAGAGCCTCAAAGCTTACATCACTGCACCGTTACCAAAGACATCACCTCCACTGAGAAGCTCGCGACCGAGACAGCCTGTTTCCGCGGCTTCGACCGCTGCGTCAAGGTCGAGAGTTTCAGAACGTCTAGCTGTAGCCTCTCCGAGTGAAAACATAACTCGGGATCAATGGTCCGTCAAGGATTATCGCTCTCGGCCGAGAAGGATACCAGAGTTTGGATCAGTGGACTTTGCAGCGAGACGTGCAAGGATACTAAAGGCATTCAACGAAAGTGTTCAAGAGAGCGAGAAACTAGATGCGGAAGCCGCCATCAAGAAGAACAGTGCTCCTGAGGGAGAGAAGAAGGCGGAAGACTCAAAGTCTCAAGAATATGAAGAAGCTGCCGTACCTTTCCAACACGTCACTGACACCGGTCAGAAACTGGATCGGTCGAAACAATCATCTGAGAGCAGTCCACCAGATCATGCATCGAGACTAAGATTAGTGATGGGCAACATCCCAAGAACTCACACCCAGGAGCCTCTGACGGGACATACAGAATTTGAGATGGATGAATCTCCAGTGTTGGGCAGAGTGGACGACGTTGCTCCAACGGAAATCGTTCCGTTGAAAGGCGACATCGACGAACCAATTGTCCTCCAAAAATTGTTGCAACCTGCTACTTCCGCACATGTCGACGGGCTTCTGCAACCTCTCCACGAGCAAGGAACTGTTCTGAGTCAGGTTATGAAGATGCGACAGAGGAGTGTCTCAAGTGCATCTCATACTGATTTTGCGGAAGACACAGCTTCCGACAATGATGACACAGAGTCCATTAAGATCATGCTTGGCGAGACTTCGACGATCACTCAACAAGACATGTGGACTGGGGAAGATCACGAGCGTACGGAGGGCTTGCAGTCAACCGAGTATAACGCTGACGTTCACGAAGCGTCGAGTAATGAAGAAGCATCTCCAGAAAAGTTTGCGCCCCTGCAAGAATTATCTTCGGTACAACCAGAAGGTCCTATTAGCTCACGTGTTGGGAACCAAAGCCCAGGGGACACTCCCATCTTGACTCCATGGACTCCATCACTATCATCAGTACATGATGGTCACCTCACGCTTGACAGTGAATCATACAACGTCATCAATCGCATTCTCGAGCAGTATCACGATCCTACTTGCACGCCCCAGATACGGGATGAGTTGCAGCGCCAGTTCCTGAGTCTCTCTCCCGACCTTGCCAGGCAAGGTCCATGGGATCATCAGAGGACGCACGAATACCTCGAAAATCTGTTGAATGGTGTCACCAGTCCGACTCTTACTGCCACCACCTTTCACAGCGACGAAAAGAACTCATCTGTTGCGACGACTGTACCAGCAATCCATGAACCACGTGAAGGGAGCCCCACTGATGAGACACTCGGGACGGCGACCGTTTACGAAGATGCTGAATGCCACAGTCCGAATGTTCCCGATGTGTTTTACTCGCCCCAAGTTGTCAGTGACGAAGGAGTCGCCACCGAAAGAGCCAGCGAAGCGAACCCAGGCAACCAAGACGTCGCTTGGAATGCACCACGAGAGCCAGATTTGGATACGTCCGCTGGTGCCGAACATGAGTACAGACCGATCCCACCACCCAAAGACTGGAACTACTCTCCTAAACCAGGAGCCAAGCATCAGGGTTTGATTATGCAGGGCGTTTCACTGACATCGCACTTATCTAGTCATGATCTCCTCCGTATACCGCAGAACTCCACCATTGGCCAGGAGCTTGGCCTTGCAATTCAGGTTGACTCACCAGCAGCGTCTCCGACCTTCCCTCCGCCGCCGCCTCCAGAACACTCCCCACCACCTCCACCCCCACCACCTTTTTGTGTTGACGAAAATTTGCAGCTATCACGGGAAGGCCGGCCCTCTCCCGTAGCGAGCACGCAGACTAAAACTTCTCGTTCAAGCACATTTCCAGCACCGGCACGCGAGGAAAGGTCGCCCCGGCGCAGATCATCGTTCGACACCATTAACACTTCCGTTCACCACTCTTCGGCTTCGTTGCCCAATGAAGTACCTCGAGCACCGTCCCTTGAGCACGTAACATCAGAGGAAACCGCCCTGTCGCCGGAACAAAGGAGATTGAAGAAACGGAAGTTCTTGATCAAGGAGATAGTTGATACCGAGTTCAGCTATCATCATGATATGAAGATCATTGAAGACATGTATAAAGGGACGTCAACCATGATCTCTGAAGAAGATCGACGAATACTGTTTGGCAACTCTGATCAGATTGTGGAGTTTTCTCTGCATCTCCTCGATGTGCTAAGACAAGCTGCCTCAAGCGTGTACACCATGCCAAGGTCTATTCGTTGGCGATTGAAGCGCGGGAGCATGTCCACTTCGCATAGCGGGAACACTGATCAGTCCTCCCTCAATGGTCCTGATATACCAGAGGACGAAGACGACAGGCAAACTACGATCGGCCAGGCGTTCGGCCACAACATCGCTCGAATGGAGAAAGTGTACAGTACTTACCTGAAAAACAACAATGCCGCTGCAGCTAGGCTACAGAAGATACAATCGCAGAGACATGTCGCTCAATGGCTCCACGAGTGTCAAGAGGCTGCCAAGGACATCACTTCTGCCTGGGACCTAGGCTCACTGATTGTGAAGCCTGTACAGCGTCTCTTGAAGTACCCACTTTTACTCAAAGAACTTCTTGAGGTAACGCCTGAAAATCATCCGGATTACGCAGCTCTCGACATTGCCGCTCGCGAAATTGTTGGCGTGGCTCAGCGAATTGATGAAGCCAAGAAACGAGCAGAGCTGATTGACCAGGTTGTCAACCGCAAGCGGAAAGAGTCTGATGTCCGAATTGGTGGACTCTCAAAAGCCTTCGGTCGCCGTACGGAGAAGTTGAGACAACAAGTCGGGCTGTCTGATGCCGTTGAAGATCCCGTGTACAAGGCAATCTCTGAGAAGTGGGGAGGACACTATATCATTCTCCAGGTAGTGATGCGTGACGTTGAGAGATATCTTGCTGAAGTACAAGATTTCGTCGACCACCACAACGGTCTTGTAGTCGCTATGGAAGCCATCATTGACGTCGGACAAAGCCAGCTTCCGGAAGTCGAGAGCAAGTGGCGGAGATATGCTATGGCCATTCGAGAGCTTACCACTACAGCGCTTCCCGAACATGTAGGTTTCGCTTTCATACTGCTATTGAGAGCAAACGGTACTGACATCCGACAGAAAGCAGCTGTACACAAGCGCGTCACCGACCCCTTGGTCACTGCTATCAAACTACATGTGTCACCTGACATGCTCATGCAGAAGAGGAAGAAGCGGATTGTCGACTATGCCAAATTCAAAGCAACCACAGCCCGTGGGGAAAAGCCAGACAAGAAAACCCAAGAACTGGCCGAGCAATACCTTGCACTCAATGAGACGCTCAAGGACGAGCTTCCCAAACTCTATTCGCTAAGTGCAGAATTGTCCGAGGCCTGCTTGAAAACCTTTGTGGACATCCAGCAACAGTGGCTACTCATTTGGCAAAGAAAGATTAGCTCAATGCTCGAAGACCAGCAGATACCTAAGTCGTTTTCTGAGATTAGCGAAGCATTTTCGGCGGACCACGACATAACACTAGCGCAAGTGGAGTCTCTTGGACTGTGCAATGGGTCTATGTTGCACGAGACCGCTAACTTCCTCTCACCCTCGTCAACAATGTACAACGACGACTCGAATTTCTCCTACAAGCGATCGGGAACACTCACAAGCTCAAAACGAACCATGTCGGTCAATAGCGATCTATCACCGGTTTTGCCGACTCCTGATTTTGCGCGTCATAGTGGTGGTTTTGCGCTCGGTCCTTTTGGCGAGGCTATGTTCGCCCCTAATGGGCTGTCCACTTCTGTAGGACGGATGCGCGCTAGCTCGGGTGTTTCAAGCCGAGGATCGTCAACGCCGACGGCGAACTCAGTCCCAGCGTCAGGTCCTCACTCTCTGTCTAACACCATGCTCGCCAGCTCCTACTTCATGCCTAGATCATCCGCCTCTACAGGCCGGAGTATCGATCCATCTCCTGCACCTCCTCGGCTAAGTGCAGACATACCTAGATCACCTCGTCCGATCTCCGGATCGAACTACTTTTCCTCGAATTTGCTGAGCTCACAACGCAGCAATGCGTCTCCGGCGACGAGGTTCTCAGGAGTATTCAGCTCGGCGTTGCCGTTGTCTGACTCGCCTGACCCCACACGTCCAGCCACTCCCCAGCTTAGTTCAAACAATGTCCCGGTGCTTTTCTTAGCAGCTAGTTTGTTTGAGTTCAACATTGACAACACTCGTAAAGAGGCAGGATACCCTTATCTAAGCTATGTCTGCGGAGAGGTAAGCTGATCCCCGTCTCCGTGCAGCACGCGCAACTGACACGCCCCCAGATATTTGACGTAGTCGCCCAAAAAGGGAGATCTGGCTCGCCAAAAACCAAGATGACACGACCAACAGATTGGGTTGGATCTGGGAGCAGCACTTCGCCATCCTCCCCGCTCTCGCCGCTGACTAGTGCCCCCCGATGACGAGAAGAACTAAGAACCAACGAACCAATTCCACGCGACCAGACAACAGAACGAATCTCTTTTCTTCATGGACCGATCTATACCTTCTCCCGATCTGGAGTTCGAGAAGGCTAAGTAGCGCGGGGGTCACTTGTACCCCCTATAGCATATACGACACAGGCGCAACGTCACTTTTGTTTTCCTCCGGTCTTTAGCGCGGCGTTCGCTTGCTTGTACAAAGACACCGTCTTCTCTCTACGCCGCCGTTCTTCGTACGTCAGCGGTTCGGAGGCTGTGCTTCGGATCTACGTCTGCAAAAGTACAGTCCACTGTCAGCACCTCTTTGACCCCGATATAGCTCGTTCTTCACTATATTCGATGTCTGTAATGTGGCTCCGCGGCGGACGGGGATCTCTCTTCGTATTTCTGTGGGCTAAGGGGGGCAGACTTCATGGGACGGCGACACTCTTCGTCGATTGCTGTAACATACTTAGCTATACATACCTATTGTCACATCTCCTACCTACACTACTATGCGGTCTGCTAACTTTCCACTGTAAGCACAATGTCTTCGCAGCTCACGCACTGAAGTAAGCAAGGTCAAGACCATTGTATAACGTCAGGCCATAAAGTCTCCACCCTCGTGGCCACTATTCGATAGAGGTAGCGTCAATACTACAATTACATCGCGCTGATGTAAGAATACAAATTAATAATTTAATACCGTCGTTCTAAGCGAAGGTTCCTACGGCGAGAAGCGGCTTGCATTAACCAGCATCTTAGCGTCTTGGTAGGGTGCTCCATCAGACCAGATGCAGCCACAACGCTTGAGGCGGCGCGGCACACTGCACACGGCACACGGCACCCACGCACGTCGGCGAAATTGTTCGTTCTCGCCATGGCATTTGACATGTCGATGGACACGAACAACGGTTCTTCAGCGCCCGGCTGTCCGTCGATGGAGCGCGGTGATACCTCAGCGACTCGTCACTGTTCGAGAGACAACGCGTTAGGGAGACAGCCTCGGCGCCGGGCCACTACTGCCACGCCGAGGTCGGGTATCACTAATGGTTTGGGTTACAGACCCTCCTGATGGGAGGCAAGACCCTG
>AYQD01000054.1:0-22644 GCA_000504465.1 Cryomyces antarcticus CCFEE 534 | reverse complement strand
AAAAGTGGGGGGGGAGGGGGGGGGGCGCTTGGGGAGAAAATTGGGCGCTCTTCTTTCTGTTAGACTGGAAGGAGAGGGCCTGGGCAGGCACGAAGGCTCGGTTCTGGAACGGCTTCGCGGGAGACGGGGCAAGTGGCGGATTGTAGACCGGGAGCGAGACGGTTCTCTGTATCAGATTGGGCATTGTGGAGTGTTATTAGGAATTGATGAGTTCATGTCTAATGGTGAAGGGAGAAGGAGGGTGTAGGCATGTAGAGGTCTTCCGAGCCGTTCCTTCACCCTGCTAAACCGCTTCCACAGTAACGCCCTGCACTGCCGGAACGATCCCTCGAACGTGCCGTCTGTAAAATGTGCCTCAAACGCCCCCGATCCTTGGAGCGTCTCGGTTTCGTAAAGTCATGGAGAGTGCGGCAAGGTCTGCAAGCAACCAGAAACCCCTCGCCGCGTCTTGTATTGCCCCGTGTGACCAGCATATAGCCGCCCAGCGTCAGAAGCCTCAGCGGCGCTACCTCAGTGTGCCACTCCGTTGCTGGTGGCCGACGGTTGCGACTCTTGCAGACTATACGCCTCGATGGCATCGATGACGCGTTTCCGATCTCTCCTCGAGTCGAAGATCTGCGCGTGGTCCAGGTCCTCGAACCAGAGGAGATCGATCCCTTTGCCTGTCCAGCGCCTGTGCTTCCACTCCTCATTGGCACCATTCGCTGCCTTCTCAAGGTTTTGTGAAGAAGAGGGTGCCGGAGGGTCAGGCTGCGTCAAGTACCGTCCGACGGCCGTAGTGTCGACGATGAGGTCCTTCCCGCCCAGCACGACCGTCAGCCTCCGATCTTCGACGTCCGCCTTCCACAGGATGTTCTCGCTCCAGAAGAAGCGTCTGAACAGCGTGTGCGAGACGCCCATGTCCATGCTAGCGAAGTAGTACAGCTGGTGCTCGTTGGCGCGCTTGGGCAGGCGGCACGTGAAATTGTACGCCACGTCCGGCAGGTGCAGCAGGAAGGAGACGGGATCGAGCAGCACGACGGGGCCGATGAGCGGCGCGATGGACTGATGACTTAGTAGGTGCGTCGAGATGATGCTGCCGTAAGAGTGCGAGACCAGGATGAAGCGGTCCCAGCCGTGTTGGCGCACTATGGCGAGGACTTCCTGGCACATCGCTTCGCGTTGCAGCGCTTCGGATGTAATACGAAAGCTGACGGGCATGATTTCCAGCGCGATGACGCCGATATCCTCGTCGATTTCGGAGAGGAAGTTGACGTACGGGTACAGACCTATACCTATGCCGTGAATGAAGAGGACGGGAAGGTGAGTGGTGGAGTTGTGTTGGCGGTGCCAGTACGTGACTGTCTTGCCAGGTGTTCTGTGCGTGCTGAAGAGCAAGAGCGGACGGAATGGGAAGACGGTGAAGAACCTGCGATAGGGCAGTCTGTGGAAATGGAACCAGCGTAGCATGCACACGCTGGTTAGTGTGTCGACGACGCCAATGCACTACCATTGTCGTCAGTTGGAAAAGTTTCGTGACCGCCAGGAGGGTTATAGGCTAACCAAATACCATAGCAGGCTGCGATGTGTCGACATCGTCACCTCGTCCAGCGTCAATCTCAGTGCCCGCGCAGACCCTCTCCCGGGCTCCAGCTTTCTTCCCAGCATCTTTTCCGTGGCGTCTGCATAGCCTCGAGCTCCTCGTCGTCCTCCGGGCCCCAAGCATCTCTGTTCAGGAAGGCCCAGCAGTAGAATTCCTTGACATTGTCTCTCTTGATCTCCTCAATCGGTGCTCCCTTGAACCATTTCACCAAGTATGTCTCCGGCTCCGAAATTGTCTCCTGGCAGCGCCGGAAGAGCTCCTCGCGATCTTCTCGGCTCAGGTCGGTGGGGTGAGAAGCGGGCTTCTGGAGGAAGCGCTTTCTAGGCAGATAGATGAAAATGAAGAAGACCGTCTCCGCCGCCGCCCAGATCTGGAGAGCGAGGATCGCAGGGTTGCTCGAAGGTCCGGTGATCGATGTGGAAGCAAAGCAGAGGATGCTCAGGGGCGTGACGGATTGAAGTAGGTATATGCATCCTTTGATGAAGCAATATGCCCCCAGCGAAGTCCCGATCATCTGGTGAGTAGGTTATAGTAATGGAGACGAGAGTGCACGAGATGTGTCTTCTTTAGTAGTGGACGATGCTAGCTAGAGTCAGAGTTGCGAATGAGGGTCGTTCAAGGTGCGCCTTTGTTTGTGGTGGATGACTGAGGACTCGAAGCTCCGCGTGAAAAGGACTCATGGTGTGTGCCAGGCGACGTGGCTTTATTGAGATCCATGGGATGGCAGCGTTGCAGCGACTCGTGCTGGGTACCGTCTGGCCTGAACTTGTTGGTCGTTGGACTGCGGCGATACTCCGTGTCGTGAAATGTTGAGACCGACGTCCAAGGCACTCAGAGCGCTTCCACATGTCAGCCGCCACACATATACTGTAATTAACCACCCCCGTCGGTCTACCTTTTGGCCTCGGACGGGATATCGAGGCATGTGCTTGCACCTGTGTCTGCTCAGTCAAGACGGATGCCGCAAACGTAGAGACTGCGAAGGACGGTTTCCGTCCAGACAGACATTCTTGCTAATGGGTAACACTGGCACAAACTGTAGCAGAAGCAACCTACAGCAGCCAAATTCATTCGGCATTTCCGACCAACGTTGCAATCAAACCCGAGATCATGTGAATTACTGGTCGTTGTGCTATCAACTGGCACGGCCGGTGGTGTCCGGGGTGGGTGTACCCTAACAGATTACGGTGCCTCAGTATCAGAGTCCAGCAGTCGAAGACGGTATGGAGCAGTATAGAGCAGTACATAGCAGTGAAGAACAGAATCGTATCTGCCTACGTAAGGGCTAAAGCACCGCTAAAACAACATCCACAGTCATACAATCTGATACCGAGGCCGGTGATTTCCAATCGCATCTATCCCTTGCTTTCCCTTGCGACCACTCCCGTATGCGTACGATTGGCCTTTATCCTCCAGAACATCTTGATTGAGGCATCAGACACCATTGCTGGCGCAGCTGAAAGGACCACCAAAGCTGGAGGCGGCGTACCCCTGGATGATACTCTCGACTGAGGCATACGTACCAGCAGTCAAGAACAGCAGTCCAATCAAAATCAATATGATGTTGAAGACGTAGCCGGTCATTCCCCTGATCCCACGAACCTTCCAGAAGCCGGGTCCATGGTCGGCCTTTCTCATCCTCAGGTATGCGACACCTGTCAAATTTTAGCTGGAGTCAACCAGTGAAGTAACAGCAATACGTACCCCAGAAGATGAAGCCGAAGAACGAGTCGAAGAGCGAACTCATGAGGGAAAGGAGGTCGCTGAAGAAGGGAATGACCTCGGCGATGATAAAGGCGAACAGCCAGGTCACAGCCAAGATTGCCGCCCATGATGCCCAACCGACAACCGTGTGCGAGCCCATGTGCCTGGTGCCAGCGAAGATGCGGAAGTACACGAATCGGGCGCTGACAGATGCGTAAAGCACTCCCAAGAAGATCAGGGTCGGGATCATGAAGCTGAAGCTGACTTTCTTGTACACCTCGTTCCCAAGACTGCCGAAGGCGGGTGCGACGTTGTATTGCGTTCCAGTGTAGTCGTAAACGATCGCACCGACGAGCGAGAAGAGGATCACTTCGGCGATGGTCACGGCCCACAGCGCCTTCGGGAAATCCTTCGGGTTCTTCATCTCAGCAATGAACGACGGGATAGTGATCTGGCCGATGAAGGTGTAGCTGATGTTCATGAAGGCATTCATCCCTGCGACGAACGTGGTCCCTGCAGCTGGAACGACTAGTACGAGGGGTTCACCTAGCTTTACCGGATCGTAGCCGTATGGGTGTGGCTCGATTGCAGCGAAAATCGTTGCCAGGAGCACCGAAATGAAGGTGAAGAAGGCAGAGGCGGTGCCGAGTTTGGCGAGAGTCGAAAAGGTCCTCGGTAGCGAACAGACGAATGAAATCGTGGCGACGATCGCACTGAAACCGATTGTGCAGACGGAGTGGTTCGTGATCGTGTTCAGGTACTTGGCACCGACGAGACAATGGAACCCCTGTATGAGGTTAGCCAAAAGGACTCCATCAGATTGGCATCTTGGCTCATCGTACCTGAATGAATGTGTTATTGAGGATGAACATCACAGCGGTCGCCCACCAGGCCCATTCCTTGCCCCAGAACAGCATCTGGCCGATGTCGCAAACATCTTTGACCTCCGGATGACGGAGACAGAACTCCCTAATATAGGTCAGCATCATTTCACTGCGAGTCGTGTGAACAGCACCTACCAGACAGTATAAGAAGTGTATAGAACCAATGCCGCGACGACGACCGTTAGGATCAATCCTGGAGCCAAACCCAATACTGAGTACGAGTATGGGAAGGACATTATTGCCAAGCAGATGTATTCGGAGAACAGCAGCGCAGCAGTCTAGCAACATGGATTAGATCTGAATGGTAGGCGCATATGGGACCCGTTGTGCGCTGATGGGGAGGAAGTGAGGCGGTCGATGCATCCGAGTAGTTGGGATTGCTTCTCAGTCGTGTTGAGGTTCGTAGACCCATAGGAAATGATCGCATCAATCGCATGAAATAGAGTGCGGAATCACCTTCGGCCAACTGCAGGTCCTGTACTTGATTGTGTTCCCAGCTTCCATCTCCATCTGCTTCCCCACGGAAGTGCTCGAGTCGGTATCCGAGTCGATATTTTTGTCGATCCGACTCATCTTCCGTCCACCAACAGCTCCCGGGTTCTCGGGATCGTAGCCATCGTATCCGCCGTAGCCTGAAGTCGAACCGTCGCCCATCATTGGCTTTTCGGTTGCGACAGCAGCAGTTGGAGGATTGTCTGAGACGACGTTGCTCCCCTTTCCAAATCCGAACGCCATGTTGTAGATCTATGATTTCAAGTCTGTCTTTCTCTAACGCCACTTGATGGATCGTATGGCTTTAATAAACAAGCAGTAGTAGAAGGAATCGCGGATGGCTCCTGGCAGCATTGACCACTAGGACTGGGCTTCGCGGGTCGTTTTCTCGCAAGGCACGCAACGAGGAACAACACTCGTATACGGGCTAAGGAGGAACTGAATTTGCGATGGGAGAGTCTGCGCGCGATGCAGTTGCTATGATAAGCAGGCTCAGCGGGAGGTGCGGTCCTTTTGGATTCAGCTGGGAGGATGTCGAGGCTTACAGCTCGGTAGAACAGCCAGGTGGGTTCGCATTAGTGATGACTAGTGAGGCATGATGAGCGTATCATGCTTCCAGGTTTTGTTTTGGGGGGCAAATCCTCTGCAGGGCCTTGCAGCCTACGATGCGCGTATCCACAAGTGGCCAAATCTCTGTCGGGATGGGGCGGCGGCCGTTGGAACCACGTATAACGCCATACGCCAGATTCTGTCGACTTTGCTCGAGCTCGACGTCTAGAGCGTAATACTTTTCCCCGTACAGGCTCCTTTTTCTCGTGTCTTTTTGGAAAGATAGCACAGTCGTACAAGTCCACAGTCCACGAGGCACATCGCTTCACGAGACGGTGGTAAGCCGTGTCAGATAAGACCAAAAGGAAATCAGCCTTGCTCGGCGAAGTGTTTGTCCCTGTCCTGCAATGACGGGTCTGGGTCGATCCGCATAGCATGGCACGAACAAGGGACCAGTCCCACCTTGCTGTGTGCCATTCGCTCGATGCCGAGGCGTATGAGGTATCTAGACTGCGGAAGAACATCGTGTTCCGCGCGTGTACCAGAACGCTACGAGTAATTAATTGTTCATCTGCGTCGTCGTCGTCCGTGGACTTAGGTTGAGTAGTGTTCCATGGTTTGCAGGACGTCAATGGCGTCCGAACTTCAAGCATTACGGCACACGACTTGGCCGCGCTTACACTAGGCTTGAACGCAGCCACAAAGCTTCGAAATTGCTCGAACCCGCGTTGTCGCTTTCATAATTGCTCATCTGCGGTCAACACCAAACTCTTGGATCTCTTCGTCACCATCGTCGGCTTCAGCTGGATAAGCGGAACCACCGGAGAGGTTGAGAGCAGGTGCAGATTCGCTGGATCTGACGTGATAGCTGGTTCAACAAGAGGGAACGTGAATCGACACTGCATCCCTGGGCGTACGTCACGCTAGCGCAGGAAGACAGAATTTGCATAGAGTAGAGAATTGGAGGGAAGAACCGTAACATCGCGTGTAAGATACTCAGACATCCTAATAAGTAAGTAAGTACACGCAATGTATGCGGGTACCGCTGGGAACACAAGAACCTCGCTGTTTGCAATGCTCGTAGCAGTCCTTGTCCTTCCGAGCGACTCGAGAACACTGCTGTCGTTGCCGCACCCTTCCACCACGTTCACGACATCATTTGCGGCATCTGAGCATGAGCGGTGGGACAACCTTCCATCACCTTCTCCTCCTCTTCTTCTCCTTCGTCTTCCTCCATCACACATCCACTGTCCCTCCTCTGCTCCTCCTCCTTGCTCGTGCAGATCGTTTGACCTGAGACGAACCACGCAGCCGCCCGGATGATCTCTGTCACGACTTCCAGCTCCTGCTCCGTCCGGGGCGCATACACCATCAAAAACCCAGGAGGCACGAACCTCGAGAACCAGCCTCCTCTCGCTAACGGGTGGCGTTCTCCCCAGCCGTGTAAGAGGACAGTCGCCGCGTCCTGTGGGTGCAAGGTCATGTGCAAGCTTCCGTCACTCGCATGAGCGTGGCATATCTCCCCTTTGCAGGTTCTGGTAAGCGGAGCTAGCGAGAAGAGACCCGTCCCATGCTTCTCGAAGCAAGAGGTCCCAAGGACGAGCTTGTTGCTGGGAACAGCAGCAAACTCAGAGATAGTCGAGGACAGCGATGCAAAGGCGTCTTCCGAGCACATCTGCGTCAGCTGACGCTGCGGCGCGATACCATCCACTTCAGGACGTGGTCCAACCCGGCGAGGGGTTTGAACGGATGACAGGAGACCATGCTGAGGGCGAAACCCTTTCGGGACCGGGATGGGAGAGTAGGGATCCTTCAGCCTGAACAAAGAGAGAATCTTCACACGAACGTAGCCTGGGATTGTCGACGGCGTTCCACCCGGTCCAAGACTTTTGAATGCCTTGTAGTCTCGGTAGACAATCACGGCGGTGAAGCAGAGTATCAGAAAGCCAGGGAGCGTTAACATTTGGCCAGAAAGTAGGTCAAGCTTGGGCAATGAGATTGTCATCGTCGACGGTAGTGAGATCCAACCGCAGTCTTTCGTTGCAATGAACAGTGTTATTGCGAGTGGTTTTGAGGACCAAGTGGTAGTCGTGTCGTTGAGTGTGATGAACAGCGGTCAGCTCCAGAACGAGTCGTCAGTGTTGTCTTCTACTCTAGGGGGGAGTCCACACAATAGTTACCCAAGTCGTCGTTTGCTTGTACTTGTAGCTGAGTCTTAATTGTCTACTGACCCCAGTCACACGTGAGCAAGCGTTAATTAACAACCTGAAAGTTGCTTGCTCCTGGTGGTGTGATCGAGAGGAAGGAAGCGGAGTACGAAGAAATCCCCTCCCCACGAAGTAGCGAAAACAACCACGCATGCAGCCCGACCCCATGACGAGAAGAGGGTGGATCGCGATGCATCTGCGTGTGACGTTACAGCTACGAAATAATGAACCTTAGGGCTTGTCCTGGAGGTGCCCTGTCTTCACTGCAGGGGGTGAACGGCAACGCGCATTAGCTGCCGGCTTTGGGTCTCGTACAAATAGGGCCATGGCGATGTGTACTGTACGATGGAGATTCATATTCCCATGAGACTTAAAGCCGTGGGTTAGCCTGAAAAGCACTCGCGATATTTGGTCGTACATTCAGGGCAACTTGTGAGTGGTCTGGAGGTGGACGTTGGCTGGTGAAGCAGCGCTTCTATAAGTGCACCTCGCTATAACGTACACGAGGTACCTTCACTTACCCGTCATCAATCGCCGATTCCCTGAATGTTGTACCTGAAACCAACCCTGAAGCGCAAAATCCAGAACCACGGTATGCGAGTGGCAAATGACCATGTGTATGGGAGCTGAAACATACGACTTTTGAAGAGGAAATCGAATCCAACGGCTTCTACCCTGAACTCCAATGCTCGGTTCTGATGCAGTATGGAATCAGCAGAATACACAGACGATCTTACTCCAGACGATTTCAAAGCTTGCCATAAGAGTTGAAGACTAAACAGAGTGATGATCCAGCCGTGTGCAACGGTATAGTATGCATTTGGTGAAGCAACCACACTCCAGAGTCGCAGTACACGGCAAGACGAGATGCGGGTGTCAGCAGGACTTAGGGCAGGTAGGTAAGCATAGGCTGGTTTCTCTTTCCATGCACGTTCAACTGCTCCTGTCTCGCTCAAGACGGAGGATGAGATAGACGAGTATACCGTGACCGCATACAGAACCCTGCTTGCACACTTCTAATCGTCACAACGTTGTAGCGGCTCTGGCATCGCAGTGATGGTTTCTCAGAGCATACGGTGGGAACGACACGATGGAAACGATGTATAGCAGGCAGCTGGACATCTAGCGGCTCCTCACGCATGTGTCGCGGCTGCGATAAGCACTATTTCCGGCACCCTGTCGTACAAGGGAACAAAATGCCTCCTCGTCAAGCGTCAGGAAAGCAGTTTGATGTTTGGGAGGGACAACTGAGTTACGGGATGAACCTGGCTTTACGCACGGCGATGTGAGGATGATCGAGGTTGCCGAGGATGAGAGAGATCGTTGGACGTATTAAAAAATCAGGATCCTGTATGACGTGGTATGTCGTAGAGAGCAGAGGTCGTGCCACCAAAAGAGCCGTCTTAATCAAGGATGCGAGATCAGTGACTCTTTGGTCCCGACGAACATTTCATTTCCCTGATGGCGTAGCCAAAGAGGTCCTAAGTGTCCAAGACTAGTATGATCATTTCTGTGAGACCTACCAGGAAGTAAGTTAGCGGTTTCACTCTTCCTGGAAACTCTAGAGGCTGCTCTTTGAATGGGAAGATAGCATGGATTTACTGGCCCCGTTGCCCAAAGTAGTTATTCGTTTGTTAGTACTTGCCAGTTTGTGTTGGATTTGCTCGAGATGTTGCTTCGATGGATATAAACATGCGCTCCGGGAATCTGTGCGTCGTGACTTCTGGCAAGTTCTTACATATATGCAAGGTCGCTTCATTTAGCTACACTTTACTTCCGCCTGTTGCCAGCTGCTCGCATCAAAGCGTTAAGGGACTGTGATGGTTGGCCCTTATGCTTCTACATATTGGGACGTGCCCCTGTGGGCCCTGTCTGACAGGCTCTCCTCGCCACCACATGGCGCGGAGCGCGACAACACGTGCAGCTGATTCTGTGGAGAGGAGAAAAGATTCTATCCACGGAAATCAAAACAGACATAGTGCGTTTCTCTGACTAGATACATAATTGAACATGAAAATTAAAGGTGTTTGCCAGGCTTGCCCAGTGACGATGAGATTCGTAGCTGAGGTCCTGTACACACAAACGCTCTAAAAGATGCTCATGTAAGGAGGATTGTCGAGGAGATTGAATGCAGGCTTGAGGGCTTGATTGACTCGACCTGTAACTCTCCTCTGGCGATTCTGAGAGCTTCGTATCCGTCTTCGCGATGCAGAGCTCCCTTCTGCACACTGAGCTCCCGAGGGGTTGTTTTGACACGCCCAGTGGAAGCTCCGAGTCGCAGAGAACGATCGAAGGTGACTATTTGAACATTGCAAGACCAGGCGGAACGAACAACGGCAAGTTTGGAGTCTGGCAGTTGGAATTGCAACGAACCAGTTGCGTGTAATTTCTCGCAACGGATGCTCTTCAGCAGCATCAGCCCCTATACTTTAGTCTTCGACCCAGATCACATAATTCTCAGCGGCACGTACATGGATGTGAACATGCCGAGTACAGGCACTGCGACCCTACTTCCGATAGTCTCTCATTGGCTGCTCCGTAAAGCCCCTCCACTCGTCCCTGCAGTGGATAAGGTGAGCAAAATGCGGGGCACAAACTGATTACTTCGGCTTCGGTGCACGAGTGCTCGGCGGTCACCAAGTGTTGTAAGCTCACTCGTACCTGGGCAGCTTGTGAGTTGGTATATAAGTGCTCGCTCATCTTCGGAACCGCGTTGTGCCTCCTCTCGCAGACCTCGAACCCGATTGACCGCTTCTCAACCCACTCTACGCAAGATAGAAAAGAAAACACGCAGGAAACATGTCCAATCTCGAAGTCGTAGCCATCATCTCGCCCGCACCGGGGAAAGCAGACAGAGTGAGTGTCTCCAAGCAGACTCCGGGTGCAATGCTCCGTCCCCAGTACACTGCAACGCTGTGTCTGTCGCGAGAGGGAAAGCCTATGCTAATCCGAGGATCGCCAGGTTGAAGAACTCCTTGTCAAGGTTGCGAAGCACGTCCACGAGTCCGAGCCCGAGACTTACAAGTACCACCTGCACAAAGAGATCGACAAGGAGGAGCCGGAGTTTGTGATGATCGAGTCGTGCGCTATCCCTCTCCCTATCCCTCCCGTCCGATATCTCTCTCTTGGTTCAAACCCTACTAACCGTCGTTGTTGCGAATCCACAGATACAAGAACAAGCAGTCGCTGAAGTCCCACCAGGGTTCCGATGCGTTCCAGGGCCTTGTTAAGCAGATTACGGAGGAGTCGCTGCTGGCGAAGCCGCTAGCCGTTTACATGCTGAAGGTCGCTGGTGGGTTCGAGAAGAGATCGAAGATCTGAAATGGCGGACGTCGAGGAGACGAACTTTTGGAGACGGCATGATACAACCTACTGTAGATGTCGTTGAGGGAGCTCGTAGGTGTACATACGCGTGAAATGGACGTATCATCTACTTGGAGAAGCCTCGGTTCTGTATACCTTTGTGCATGAGCAAGCCATCAGACTGCACTCATCTACAGCAACACATATCACTCCTGTGAAGTCTCCGAACAATGGTAGCCGCCGCAGTCAGTGACAGTCCCACGACTCCCTCCCGCGCAACAAGCGAGCCGCCAACCCGCATCAGACACACTCATCTCGCGCCTGAATCCTTCGACCCACACCTCGTCCGCCGTGTCCCTTCACAATCAGCCCATCAATCCTGCAAGAGCGTAAAGTAGTTCAGTGAGACTCCAGTGTTTGCGCATGGATGGGGCAGACCCCATAGTTGACCTTGTGCAACGCCAAGCTGAGGACCCGGAAATAGACGGCCGCAGCACTTCAGAAGTGCTCAGCCTGACAACCGTGCTGATGGCTCAACCCATCAGATTGGGGGCCGCATTCGAAGGATCGTGCAATATAACGCTGGACAAGCCCATTCTGCGTTCAGGCTTCCATTCCCCAGATTCTCTGCATCACTCTCGTTGTATCGTGTTTTCTCTCTGCGAAGAAGACGAATGTTCTACTCCGCTGTTCAGTCTCTGCAAATAACACACATCGTTACTGTCAACCTCTTGTAAAACTGAGCGTTCTGCTACATGATGACCGATCCCAAGTATCAGTCCCTCCAACACGGCGGGTTGGAGGTGGTGCCAGACTCTGCCCTTGAAGTCGTCTCTGCTGAAGGGAACTCAGAGAGCTACCCAGACCACAACACCAACAACAAGTATACCGAGACGTACAAGCCTCCGCTTTTTGCCGATGCGCCTCAGACGTACTCGGAAGGGCCTCAGGCGTACTCGGAAGCGCCTCAGGCAGTTGAGAGACATGCAGAAAAGAGCACGTTCGAGGCAGTACCGACGAACAATGACTATGGATGCCAAAAGAGCACGACGGCGGAAGTGGATCGTTGGTGGCATTATTCTGGGCATCATCGTTGTTGTCGCCGTAGTGCTTGGAGCTGTTTTAGGAACTGTTCTTCCTGCGAAGGGTTCTAATGCGACCGTCACGCCGTAAGAGCTATCCCAGGCCTCTTCCTATGGGTGTTTGTGCTGATTCTGTGTCAATAGCAACAACAGTACTCAAACCAGCCAATACATCGTGGCCAAGAACCAGACGGGCATCGCATCAGCCATGCTTGCAGACGGCTCTAACACGCTCCTGACGTACTTCCAATCCTCTGCCAACAACGACATACTTGAGAAGACTTACAACGGCACCTGGTCTGCAGGGCCTTGGGAAACCGGATACGCTTCCGTGGTCGTGACGGACGCGGGTGCTAGGACGCCAATAGCAGCAATCTCGTATCCCGATCGCGGCCGAGTCTTCGTACGTCGAGTCGTCGCTTACAGCTAACTAACCTCAAGCTAACGTCCTCGCAGCGCCAAGTCTTCTACACCGATACGAACGGCAACCTGAAGCAAACCAACAAGTCCTCAACCGACACCGCTTGGTCCAACAGCAGCATCCTCACCAGCATTCAAGTCGGTACAGGCGACTGGTCGACCGCTGGCATCGCCGCGTGCTGGCTCTCGCACGGCATGGGCGCGACGTACAAGACCAGCAACGGCTCGACGCAGACGTACGGAGCATCCGCCTCTACTACGGGGCCGTCGATGGGCTAATCCACGAGCTGGGCTGGGCGTTCGACACGGCGCACTCGTGGGACAAGTGGTACGTCTTCAACGGGTCCGACGCGAATGCGGGCGTCGGTTGCGCGATTCACGACGCCATCGTCAACGTGTACATGCGGAACACCACGACGTCGGCGCTGCAGCAGTGGTGGTTCGACTACGACCACCCAGAGGAGAATTGGAATATAGGCCCATCGTATCAGGGCATCAGCACGACGTCGTCGATCGCCGCGAGCAACGACAACAGCAGTGTCGAGCTGGTGTACTTCCAAGCTCCGGATCTTAGTATTCGCAGCTTGTCCAATGCCATCAGTGGCAATACGTCCACGTTCACAACCCCGGCGGGCAAGCACGGCCTTATGCCCAACGGTACCGGCTCTCGACTACTTGGGTGGGCAAGAATGGCACTACGGCGCTGTTGAGCCAGCGCACGGATCTGGGGATCGATGTTGTGCAGTACAAAGGCAGTGACCAGCAGGTCTCGGCGAATCAGATCCCGAAGATGGACTGAGATTGGGAGCTGTGGAACGTGGTTTGCCCACGGCGTACCTGATATCCCGGCTGAGACTATTCTCGCGATGAGAAATCGAAGGGAGAGGTCGCGTTTCTGGACACTTCCGCCGCGAGGACATCTGTCGGCCACAAACGAGAAAGCCCCCGGTTCTGCTCGGCTGGGGGTGCCTGCGACTGTTCCCCAGACAACAGAAATTGGCCATCTGTGGTTCCGGACACTTCCAGAGCGAGCAAAACATGACTGATGGGGGCGAGCAAACTCAGCGTCGCTTTGTTCGGGTGCATTCCGTAGAGTGCATTCTGGATGTTTGCCTACGAAGACAAGCCAAACGCATGACAATCTGACAGTGCAACCAGCTCTGTTTGCGACACCCTATGGCTTACTTACAGGCCACGATTCTATCCCTTCATTGCCTACCTTTTCCGCATTCGTCAGCGCATCAAGCTCCACTTCCTGCTCTCTGCTCTTCAAAACGTCGATCGTCTTTGCTCTCTTGCCTCCACGGTCAGCATGGATGCAATGTGCTCTGTCTGGAAATGTGTGCGTCCGCTCCCGTCTCCTTCCGTGTGCGGTCTGAAATCGGTTCCCTGTTGTCGGTCACGCAAAGCTCCTAACGTACACCAACGTAGTGCCGGTGCGAACGAGATAAGAATAAGTACTTTGACGATCGCGAGTGTTCGTGCGAGTGCGGCCACAGGGTCTGCGACGCCTGCGTCAAGAGTGAGGCAGACGCTCCCATGATGGAACTTGAGCAGGTACGGAGCGAGGGTGATGATGGCGCCGAAGCAGGTGACGGAGACGAAGAAGGGAAGGAGGTAGAGGTGAAGGTGGAGGAGAAGAAAAATAAGGGGGGAGCAAAAAGAGGAGCAGGATAGGGAAGAGGAGGCAGAGGAACCAGCCGATGATCCTGCCCGTGTTCAAGATGAGCAGGCCTGGATGTATGAATATGGTGGTGGTCCTGAGGAGCGTAGCGACGATGACGAAGACGAGATAGAGGAAGACGAGGATAGTGAGGAAGAGGAGATCGAGGA
Source organism: Cryomyces antarcticus CCFEE 534 (assembly GCA_000504465.1). NCBI lineage: Eukaryota > Fungi > Ascomycota > Dothideomycetes > Cryomyces > Cryomyces antarcticus. Next base: position 8,588 of record AYQD01000054.1, on the reverse strand, counting down.
GACGGACGGGTTTCGGCGTGGCATGTTTTTCTGAGCTGGGAACGTCTTTTGGGGATTCTGGGGCCGGGTTGATCGCACCACAGGCCATGCTGCAGAGTCCACTGAGAAGAGCACGAAGCCGTACCCTCTTCCTGTGTCCCTTTGCGTCTTAGACTAGACGGCACTGAACTCTGTTCAGCGTGTATCTGCGGGATTAAGCCTCCTGGACTCGCACGGCCCAGTGTCCATTGAACCACGTTCAGTTCCTCTTCTTGTCTGAGCCGGCCAAGGGGTAGTATTGGCCGCCGTACTCCAATGCAGCGCCCTCAAAACGATCTTCATGCACGAGCTCCCAGGGTCCAAACCACCCACTCTCATACACCTCGATGCTCAGCGTAGCCTGGAAGCTCTGGCCCAGAAAGTTCTCTCTATGCCCTTCGGGAAACGGCGAACTCAAGCTAAAGAACGAGCCCTTCGGCGCATCTGCCCGCACGACGATCTTTTGCCTGAAACTCTGCACGCTGAGCTCAAAGCTTCGTGTCTCCCAATCAACCTTGACAGCCATGAAGGGTGCGATTCCGAGCGCTTTGAGCGCAAACGGAGGGCGGAAGTCGATGTTGCGGTCCGCATTGCGGTAGCCCAGCAGATACGCCTCTGCGCCTAGAACCTGTCCACCGGCGCAGCAGAAACCGCGGTCGCCGTCACGTGCTTGAATCCAAATATGTGCGGAAGGGAAACTTTGCGCCCAGTTCTTTTCCTGGTGTACGAATGCTGTGCCGGCCGTGTCCACTTTTGGAAGGTCGGGGTGGCTGGGGATGTGCAGGTCGAAGGCGCAGTCTGAGCCGAGGGAGTGAACGTGCCAGTGCAGAGGGATGGGCAGGTAGACGAGCAGGCCCTCTGGAGTGTCTTTGTGTTCGGCCCAGGGCGTACGGGTCTTGGTCGTGCCATGGAAGGTGAAATCTGCGTGTTCGAGCTTGTAGTGTGTTGTCGAGTCTGGGTCGCACTTCATGTAGCCTATACCAGGCACTCGCAGCTGGAAGGCATTCTTGGTCCCGTGGGTATGAATTCGAGGTTGTCGACCCACAGCTCTTTTTGGAAGATCTTGGAAGCGTCTTGGGGGACATAAGTGAAGGACACCATGTGCGGTCTTTTAGGAGCTTTGGGGACAGTGCAGATTATGAGTGCTAGAGACGCGCCAGATGGGAGCGTAAATTTGGAGTAATAGCCTTCGAAGACGGCGGACGGGTGGGGGGCGAAGTGCTCCATCTCGTCCTGGCGGTCTTTTTACATAATTGATTGGCTTTACTTCACTTACAGGTGGAGGTCATAGGAAAAGAAGAACGAGAAGGGAGCAGACACTGGAAGTTGACGCGTAGATATTGATGTATGACGTAGCGCCCGGTTAGTACCTACAGTCTTTACACAGGTCGTATCTACATGCTGTATACTACAGCTGTGGGAGACGGCCATCTACAAACAGTGCAGCACCGATGGCATGAAACTTGGCTTTGAAGCAGCGAAGAGGTGTATGCTTGAGTTGATGTTGTTGTTGTTGTACATGTATGCAGAGGGTTGACAGCATGAGCCGAGCTGCTTGCCTCGCCCTCCGCACCTCCGCTGCCACCATCACGTCAGCTTCCACCTTCTAACACCAGTTGTGCCATTGCCCGTTGTGTTCTCCAAGTAATTCATTTCATTGCCAAATCTGATCAAACATGGCGACTTCTACCTTGGCTATGTCGTTGGAGCCATACAAGATCTCCGTGCCTGACTCTGCTCTAGAACAGCTCAAGAAACAGCTTGAAGTGGTTACGTTTCCCGATGAGGTATGTGATTGAACGTCAGGAGATTACTCTGGTACACCGTCTGGTATCAGGCTTCAACATGCACTATGCTTTGGCCGTGTTTTGCCATCTTGGGTTCTAACTGAGAGCAATGAATTGTATGCTTGGAACTGCTCTCAGCATCGTTTGGGTCGGTATCCAATCGTCGACTTCGAATCTCTCGTCACGCCTATCTCTCTGGACTTGTTAGATATACGAGAGAGAGATTCGGCATCTTGAAGAGTCAGAACTTCTCACTCTGTTCTCATTTGGTCATGTCTTGCCTGTGTCCCAAATGTCATGAATCCACCAAATCACGAAAAGTAAATTGTCATGGATGGCGCAGCAATTCTGACTTTGACTCCAGTTGAACGAAGCCAGATGGGATCTTGGAGCTCCTCTAGCAGACGTTAAGCGTTTGACCGCTTACTGGAAGAATAGCTTCGACTGGCGGAAAGCAGAAGCAAAACTCAACGAGCTTCCGCACTTTAGAACAAAGATAGCCGCCAAGGGGTTTGATGAGCTTGACATTCATTTCGTGCACCAGATGAGTGATACCAAAGGAGCTATTCCCCTTCTCTTCGTTCATGGCTGGGTACGTATAGTTTTCTCAATACCATGGGTAAATTACCTATCTGACAAATGCTGCGTGTGTAGCCAGGCAGCTTCATCGAAGTCACGAAGATGCTCCCCATGCTCAAGGGCGGTGGGAACAGTCCAGCCTTCCACGTCGTAGCGCCCTCGTTGCCCAACTTCGGCTTCTCGGAAGGCCCAAAGAAGAGAGGTTTTGGTATAGCGCAGTACGCCGAAACCTGTCATGAGCTGATGCTGAAGCTCGGCTACGAAAAGTATGGTATGTGATATCCACTCCGAGTCCATTCTCCGCATGTTAGATCGAAGAAGCTACACATGGCTGATCTCGTTGCTGCTCTACAGTCACTCAGGGTGGCGACTGGGGCTTCTTCATCACCCGCGCAATCGGTATTCTCTACCCGCAGTATTGCCTAGCCTCGCACGTCAACTTCCCTCGCGCCAATCCACCGAGCTGGAGACAGAACCCATTACTTGCACTTCAACACTTTCTCACACCCTATTCGGAACGCGACAAGCGCGGTCTCGCACGGACCGAATGGTTCATGAACGAGGGCTCCGGCTACCGCGCCGAGCAATCCACGAAGCCGCAAACGCTGGGTTACGCACTCGCCGACAGCCCTGTCGCGCTGCTGGCCTGGATCTACGAGAAGCTGCACGACTGGACGGATAGCTACCCCTGGACCGACGATGAGATTCTCACCTGGATCAGCATCTACCGCTTCAGTACCGCAGGCCCGGCCGCCTCGTTACGCATTTATTATGAATCAACTCATGCTCCGGACCCCAGCGGTGCTGTGACTCGCGACCACGCTGCCCAGTGGGTTCCGCACGTCAAGTTGGGTTTGACTTACAGCCCGTTTGAACTGGTCGTTGTGCCTAAGACATGGGGGCGCACGCTCGGGCCTGTGGTCTTCGAGGCGGACAAGATCCGCGGCGGACACTTTTTGGCCTGGGAGACGCCTGACGAGCTGGCTAAGGATCTGGGAACGATGTTCGGAAAGGACGGCGCTTGTGCTGGCGTTGTGCCGGGTAGGGCAGGGTACTAGAATAGACGCTCTTTGGAACAGTTTTATTTGTATCCAACCGTCGATATGGCATTTTGATCACCGTGTGCCTGACGCATTCTGCTTCTGTAATTGGATCACACTATGGATGGTACAAGGCTCGGCCACAGAAGTTTGCCTGCAGGTCGTGGTGGGGTTTCCTGCTACGCCTGCGTGCAGACTTCTGTTGCCCGAGGTGACTTTCGACTACAGGCCACTGGCTCACTAACATCGCGTCGATACCTAGTGGTGGAAGCAGTACGAACCTCACGCACCTGTCACTGCTGCTCCCAGCACTGGCTGTCGCTCAAGACATACAAGCGCAGCTGCTATACGAGATTGCTCATGGACCTTGGGCAGTAGCCCGTGGTAGATGCAGCTCTTGAGTGTCGCGACTGCCACGACCAGAGGCCTGTAGTCGCCATTCCACCATCTCCGCTTGGCGAGAGTTTAGAATGCTGGGCAACATCTGATGGCGTAATTACTCGCGAGGAGTGGAAAGCTACCAGAGAGACGATGCAAGCTGCTTACGCGATCCATCTTGGCTGTTTCATGAAGCTTGATGATTGGATAATTGCATGAAACGGGACAGTCCAGTCGTGGGGTAGGTGGCCTGGTTTATCGCTGCTAAACGACCTAATTAACAGTGATTCCTTCTGCCGAGCTCGAGTAGATAAGCAAGCTGGTGATCCGAAGTAGAGATGTAGAGAGCTTCAGGGTGTTCATCTCCATCTCCATCTCTTGACCTTGACTGAGGTGCCGTCCGGAAGAAGATTCTCGCAGCTTTCAATTAGTTTCTGCGCTTCACCTGCCGAGACCCGACCCGCTGCGGAACTGATTATTTACAGTACAAGTCGCACCCTTTGACGTCAATCCCTGGGAATTTATCATTCTGAAGGATTCAAAGCAAACTCTCTAACCCCCCTCAACCGACAATATTATCACCGTGATTACCCTCGAGCTAACAGTGACTACACGGGCATCACTAAATCACCATGGACATCGTCGACCGTGACCTCGAGAAGGCCGAATTCGATGCCAGCCCGCAAATGTTCCCTCGGAGTGGGGACGACCACAGAGAAGCTCTCGCCCGAACGGTGACGGTCTCAAGCTCAGGATCATCGACTTCCTCATCAGACAGCACATCGATTCACAGACAGAACACGGGTGTATCACGAGCGTCGACGCAGAGAGACTTGGAGAGACATCCCACAGCACTCAGCCGGATACAGACGGCAAGGAGCCAGCACAGTGCGACAGTGGGTCAGAGTCTCAAGTCGAGGAGGTCTACGCGTACAAAGCCGCTGCCAGAGTTTGGTGGAGGAAAGCCGTATCCGCCACCGTTGCCTGCGCAAGAAGAGTATGTGGTCGAGTTTGATGGCGTGGATGATCCTCTGCATGCGCAGAACTGGCCCTTTAGGAAGAAGTAGGTGATGCCTCTTTACACGACACACGGTATCCTCACATGCTGACTTGTCCTCTCAGACTCACGACAGCGTTGGTCCTTGGCTTCGTGACCCTCACGGCGGCCTTTGGCAGCAGTATCTTCTCAGCAGCCATCAGGCCCGTAGCCACCCAGTTTGGAGTATCTGGCGAAGTCGGGATCCTAGGAGTCTCGTTATACGTGCTGGGCTTCGCGACGGGACCGCTCATGTGGGCGCCCCTTTCTGAGCTCTATGGCCGTCGGATGCCGCTTCTCATATCTTCCTTTGGCTTCTCTATCTTCGCTGTCGCTGTGGCTGTAGCAAAGGACCTCCAAACAATCTTGCTATGCCGGTTCTGGGGCGGCTTCTTCGGCGCTTGCCCGCTAACAGTCACCGCAGCTGTGTTCAGCGACATGTTCGACAACCGAACTCGTGGCATCGCCATCACTGTTTTCTCAATGGCGGTCTTCGCCGGTCCGCTGTTGGCACCCTTCATCGGCGGATTCATCGTTATTTCTCACCTCGGCTGGAGGTGGACTGAGTACATTGTGGCTATAATGGGTTTCACAGGCCTTGGCCTGTCAATCATGTCCCTCGAGGAGACCTACCCTCCCGTGATACTCGTCAGCAAAGCCTCGGAGCTCCGCCGTCGAACTCACAACTGGGGCATCCATGCCAAGCAAGAGGAAATTGAAGTGGACCTTCGCGAGCTGCTGGAGAAGAATTTGTCTCGACCGCTACGCATGCTCTTCACGGAGCCCATCGTGCTGCTTTTGTCCATCTACATGGCCTTCGTCTACGGTCTGCTCTACCTCTTCCTAACGATCTACCCAATCGTCTTCCAGCAGATTCACGGCATGAACCCCGGTGTAGGCGGTCTGCCATACTTCGGCATGATTATCGGCGAGCTGATCGCCGGCCTGTACATCGTGCTGACGCAGCCATCATATAACCGCAAGCTGATGGCGAACAACAACGTCCCCATTCCGGAATGGCGACTGCCCCCTGCCATTATTGGCGGTGTCTCCTTCTCGATCGGTCTTTTCTGGTGCGGTTGGTCGGGATACAAGGCGAGCATACACTGGATCGTGCCCACACTGTCAGGTCTCTGCAGCGGCTTCGGAATCATGTCTATTTTCTTACAGTGCTTGAACTATCTGGTTGACTCTTATCTCATGTTGTACGTATACCCCTTCACCATCCGTCGTTTGGTTTACAACTTGCTCCAACAATCCGCCCTACTTCCAGATATACGTGAAAGCATGGCTAACACTACACCTACAGCGCCGCATCTGCCATCGCAGCAAACACGTTCCTCCGCTCCCTCTGCGGCGCAGGTTTCCCGCTCTTCGCGACCTACATGATCAACGGCATGGGTGTTCAGTGGGCCGGCACTCTGCTCGGCTGCGTTGCCGCTTGCCTAGTGCCTCTACCGATCATTTTCTACCTCAAGGGTGCGAAGATTAGAGAGAAAAGCAAGTTTGCACCAACGCCGACAAAGCCTGTTTCAGAGTCTTCTGAAGGGGATGAGTAGAGAGCAACTACCATCCTTTGTTTTCTTGTTCCTCTTTCAGCGACCTACCGAGATAGGGAAGGCGGTGTCAGTCCTTGGTTTTGATGGTGTAGCTCGTTGCTGGGGATTGGATTGACGATTCAGCATGGCGTTGGGGCTTGAGATTCGGGTCATGTTCGAGATTGAGCGGACGAAAAGATGCGAAACGACCTAGCGGATGGACGGATGGAGTTATTGTATCTTGCAAACATCATGTCACTGTGTAGGCATTTTTTAATTGACCACCGGGAATGGGTCCTGAGTGATTCTCAATAGCTTCTTCGAGTTGCTTCAGGGGCTTCCCTATTGAAGTCATCGGAATTCTAGACCCCGTCTCTGACGACCCCTCCAAACGTCATTCAGTCGGCCCTGCTTCGATATCCTCTGCCTTGTCTTGCTATCTTATATACTGAACAGCGTAAGTCGCCCGTCCTTCCTCACGCCTCGAACTCCCAAATTCACAGCCATGTCTTCTGCACCGCCGCTTGCGATCCGCAATCTGACCTCCACTCCGCTCGAGTTGAAACTGATCGAGCGCTATGAAGCTCCCGGGACTGAAACCCACCACCACTTCTCCCGCATCACTCGCAACATCACCACCCTCGTAAACAACACCAGTCCGGCAGTGCCTCAACTGGACGAGAACGCACCGCCCTCCAGCACCGAAGATGTCTCTATTCGCCTTGAGCCGTTCCAGATATCGAAACCGGAGGTGCAAGCCGCACAGATGAGTGGGAAGGAGATACTGCGATTGACGTTTGAGAACGAGGGCGAGCGACATAGAATTACTACACCGTCTCCCCAAACCCAATCGCAAGCGTTGCAGCCATTGGCGCCGAACCCGCGCTTCCAGTATACAGGCATCTTCATCCCGAAAGACTCCTTCCTCACCCTCTACTCCTCCGCCAACCTGCAATGCTGGATGCAAGAGCTCAAAGACGAGACACCTCTGTCTGGTATATCGATCCCCGGCACACACAACTCGCCAACCTACCACAAGGCTCTCCCCTCCGTACGCTGCCAAGCCGTCCCTCCAAAAGCACAGCTTGAAAACGGCGTCCGCTTCTTCGATATCAGAGTGCAGCCCGAATCGCCGGAAGACCCGAGTAAAGACGGCCTCGTTCTCGTGCACGGCGTCTTCCCCATCAGTCTGACAGGCAACAAATACTTCCGCGACCTCGTCAACATCGTGCGCACGTTTCTGGACGAGAACCCCAGTGAGACTGTCATCATGAGCGTGAAAAGAGAAGGGTCGGGAAACGCCACTGACCAGCAGTTGAGCTGCATCTTGAGGGATCATTACGCAGGCGATGTTGGGAAGTGGTTCACTGCACCGCGGATCCCCACACTCGGCGAAGTGCGCGGCAAGATCACGCTGATGCGCCGCTTCGCGCTCGACGACCGAATAAAGCAAGAATGGTAATTACGAGCATGCACAGCTACCCCTCCCTCTCCACACCCTTCCCGTCCCTCTACCCATACAAATAGAAAACATCAAACAGCAACTGACCACGCTTTGTTCTTCGCAGGGACGGTGCCGGCTGGTGCATCGACGCCGAAAACTGGGCCTACAACACGCCAAACGACACGCACGGCGACGTCTGCGTGCAAGACTTCTGCGAGGTCCTCGAAACGCCCACCATCGAGCAGAAGATCACCTTCTGCGAAGACCACTTCGAGCGCGCCGGCTGCCTCACCTGCCCGCTGCCGGGCATCACCACCGACGCCGAGCACCCCGTGCCGCCGTCACCCTTCTACCTGAACTTCCTGAGCGCGAGCAACTTCTGGAAAGTGGGCTGCTGGCCCGAGAAGATCGCCGCGCGGCTGAATCCGGCGGTGACGGAGTTTTTGTGCGAGAAACATCACGAGAACGGCGAGGGCGACGGTTGTTTGGGCATTGTGGTGTGTGACTGGGTCGGGAAGGATGGCGACTGGGATCTGGTGCGGTGTATCGTGGGCATGAATGCGAAGCTGGAGATGAGGGAGAGGGAGATGAGATGATGCGGTGATCTGCGACGATGGTGATGCTGACGGTGATATAGAACCGGTGCCTTTTCCGTGTATATCTTGGACTCTGAACGTTCTGCGTAGTCTGTGATTGGGTACGGAGACCGTAAGCATGAAAACACCGTGATTTGCAAGAAGGCCGCATTGAACCACCCCCCCCCCCCCC
>AYQD01000053.1:0-22684 GCA_000504465.1 Cryomyces antarcticus CCFEE 534 | reverse complement strand
CATCAGCTAACGTCGTTCCTCGACAATGGTGGTCCTCAGTCCTGCTGGGCTTACGCTTTCGCCGGACTTGTCGCTGTTCTACACCACCGATCCCTTGCTCTCCAACTCACCAGTTCTGGTCTTCCACGGACCGGCCTCGACCGGCGCATCCACAGCGAGCAGCTCTCGCATACAAGTCCATGTCTTCACGCCCGCTGGCTTGCAGTCGTATCTTCGCCTCACCATATCGCCCAGCTCTCCTCTATACGCAGCGGTCGAGAGTCTACCTCGAGAAGAGCAGGGCGACGAAATATGTCGTGGTCTGGCGTTTGGCCTGTTCAAATACTTTTCAGAACTACCGGGTTCCGTCAAAGAGGCGTGGTTAAAACAGTCTTCCTCCACGAAGAAGGCGCCCCCAGCTCCAGTCTATTTACCGACACTCATGTGGCTGTATTGGCAAGTCGTATGGTCAAGGTAGTGAACGCGGAAGAAATAGCCCAAAGGTTGGATCGTTGTCTCGGAGAACAGACTCTGTCATGGCTCGATGTTGATGTGGTGCTTCCGCCTGGATCTATTCAACAGCCGGATAAGCGCGGTCCAGAGCCTGTTCAAGACGACTCTCTGGAAGAGGAAGACAGTGCTAGTCGCTTTGGCCCTTATGCGCCAGTGGTCAAGCTTTTTGGAGAGCCAACATTTCTGCCTACATCCAAGCTACGGCGGGCGCCATCGAAATCGACAGGCATATCAAGGAACGCTTCGTTCTTGAAACGTCAGGAGACCTTGAGACGAGAAATGTGCGAGTTGGTGGATACGGAAGCAAGCTACGTTAACAAAATCGACGACCTAGTCCACAATCTCGCTGAGGACTTCCGACAGAAGGCGAAGACCAAGGACGTGTTCAGCTCAAGTCCAAGCGAAGACGCACTTGCCAGTCTTCTTCCTCTAAGCCTTGATCGCATCCTGGACGTCAACACCAGATTCTTAGTTGCCATACGGAGAGTCCTAGACGAGACTGAGGATGCCGCTATTGAAGACATCAAGTCTGCTACTAACGAGGTATCATCCGCAGCTCAGGCTCGAGATCCGAGTCGTTCAGACGCGACCGGTACTCTGGCTTTTGCAAAATGTCTCCTTGAATGGTTCCCGAGCTTCGGCGACTGCTATGCCGATTATATTCAGGCACACTCAGGGTTTGGCCAGTTGTTGAAGGATTTCACGAAAGAAACGAGCTCGAGTTTCTTGAAGACAACTCAAGAAAATGGAGAGCAGCGACTCACGTCCATGTTGATCGAGCCCGTCCAGCGCCTACCACGTTACAATCTCTACATTGACAACATCATCAAGCAGCTTCCAGTTCGACACCCAGCACTGAGGACTTTGCTAAAGGCACGGGACATTATATCCGACATCTGCTCCCGCGACAGCCCTTCCTCGCAGCAATCTAAGGTCATTGATCGTCTGCAAAGCCTGATTACTGGTTGGCCTGCGGATTTCCGCCCACAATGCAGACTAATCTCTGCTACCGATGTTGTGGAAGTGGCACCTCCATACCACTCTGCACAGTCTCGCCAAGGTTCTGGCATACTTCTCCTCTTTGCCGATTGCCTTGTCATGGTTCAGAAGTGTACAAAAGACGCTATGTCAGCACGAGGCATACTTGCCGAGATCGACAATCCGAGTTTTGCAAACACTGGTCCAGGAGAACGTCCGCGAACACCACAGAATTTGGCATGTCTCTTGTCGAATAGACTAAGTGATTCCCTCTTCAGTGAATATGATCATGGCAAGATGCTACAAGCAACACTGCTACAAGAACTTCCTCCAACCAATGGCGAGACACATCTTGAAACTGCTCCACTGAACGGTACTATTCTCCGTGTCTTTCAGTTAATAGGTGCTTACGAAGGCAAGGCTTCGCGATGGGTCGAGGAGTCCGTGAAAGCAAGAGTCGAGGCACGCTTCTCAGAGGCTGAACGGGAGAGCGGCAAGTGGGAAGTGAGGAGTATCCACAATCAAACGGATGGTCTGGGCTACGTCGCTGCTGTGTTTGAAGAGTCAGAAGCTCAACGTGTCGAGGGCAGAAGAGAACCAGCGCAAGTCAGAATTGTTGTAGATCCTTCGAAGGGTGCACGGGTAATCTCAGTTGGAAATCAAGGTGTCGAAATTGCGGCGTCGTTGGTAGTGAGTGGTGACGGCTTCTACAAGTTGGAGATCGACGGCATCAGTGCCTATGGCACCCGCGACCATGTCACCGGCACCGAGTTTCTTGCCGTGTTGACGAGGAGACGTGAGTGTGTCCCAAAATTTCTATCCAGTTCTTCGTATTGACCATTCTGCAGTTGGCAATCTACTCCAAATGCGAAGACAGATCCGGAATCCAACATTGACAGCATGTTTGTTGTTGCGTAACCACCAGATCATTCAGTCGCTGGACATACAGACGGGAAGTGCGCATGAGGTCGACATTCCAGACAACAGCAGCATTCGCGAAAGCATACGCGAGAGAGCAAGCTTCCGACCACCGTCACCCGTTAAGTTGCTATCGAGCTTCTTCGGAGGTGGTAGCAGCACACCAAATGGGACCACCATCCCCCGTAAGGTCAACCCCCCGGCGCCCGTTATGTCAGATATACCAAGGATGCTACCTCCACCGGCACCAACCAAGCCACCTAGTCGAGTGGAGAAGCCGCCCCCAAGTCGAGAGGGGTTGCGTTCTGGACTCGAGTCTCGTGATGGTTTTCGAGATCCCACTGCTGCTAAAGTCACAATCGTCGATACACCAATTGCCGACACTGCAGATGATTCTCTAAAAAGACTGGAGGAGATACTGTCAACGTACATACTTGCCTTACATGCGAGGAAGGGGAACGTTGTGGGAAGGGTGCTTCGAGGAAGAGCTGGCGCTGACGAGCTTGCCGTGAACGAGCTTTACAACTCGCTTCTGGAAGACCCGAACTTACTAGTCCTTGCAGCCCAAGCATCAGTGGATGTTCTCTTTGCCTCTTTCGAAAAATTTCTTAATGTTGCTTGGCGTGAGAGAATGGGACCAGTGATCTCTCACACTTTGCTCGCCTCGATCCAGTCCAAGTCAGACAGTCTGTTTCCCACCGATTTCGAGGAACACTTCAGGATGACCTTCTCCGAGCTGGCACCTCAAAATCAACGAGCACTGAAGGGGGTTATCAGGCTACTTGCGGAGCTCTTGGATGGAACCGGGAATGATAGCGATCGCGGTATCCTCACATGCGCTTTTGCCGAAGTCCTAGTTTCTCAGGGTGACCCTCATCAATTCATTTCGCTCCTTGATCGTTTCGTGGAAGACATTGACACACTTTTCGTGGATAGCAGTGGTCAAGCTACTCCGAATCATGGCTCTGTCAATTCCATCAAGCGCGCTCGATCTATCAACACAGGTTCGGTCAGCTCGAATGCCTCCTCGCTGCGCAAAAGATTCGGCTTTGGAACGTTGTCGCGGGAAAATAGCAAATCAGAGCAGGACTCTAAGCACGGCTCGGTATGGCGGACACTGAGCAAGACTGGGCGTAATGGAGAGAACGGTCAACCATCAAGCATCTCAAGAGGCTCAACACTGAATAGATCAATGTCAACAGACATCGATTCTAGGGTAGTGTCCCCAAAGAGACCAAGTTCCCGGGATCGTCCAACTGTACTTGGAGCCTTCAGCTTCGAAGATCAGCTATCTCAAACTCAGCTATCCCAAACAGGAAGACCGTTTCTGCCCAGTTCTCCTCTTGGCACAATCGGTGAAGTATCCTCTACACAAGCTTCCGGACCGCCCAAAAAGAAGCGTCGCAGCTCCCTTTCGGACCTTAAGACTTTGCAAGCTTCGCAGACCGTGCCCTCTTGGTCCTCACCTCAGACGCCGAAAAAGACCGACTCCCTGCAGCAGCCTATCAACACCCCAGCTTCGCCCCGAACGCCTTCGATAGCGAAGCCAACCTATGCTCCGTCACCAGGTACGCGAATCGTTTCGCCAAGCCGTCTGGCCTCCCCTAGCCGCCTGGCTCAACCAAGTCGGAAAGAAAACTCCCCCGGTGTCCCTCGTGCGTACAGCACCACGATTAGAGAGAGCCCAAGGACCGCCAGCATCAAATCCAGCGATGTCATGATCACAAGCCATGGGTCTATCAAGCGTCGCACAGACTCTATCTCCACCATACCAACACTCAGGCCCAGCCCAATGCCTCCACCCTCTGAGCGCCCAACACGTGGGCCCTCGACTCAGAAAGCTGGTCTCTCCGAGCGCCCCTCATCCGGCAACATCATGCCACCAAAGACTGCTTCAGCGAAACCCTCCGCGACGGTCTCACCCCAGAAGCTCCGCATGCAGTCTCCCCAGAAACTACGAGAGCGACCGCAGAACGAACAGCGAGCAATTGCCACCACAGAAACCTCTCTCCAGTCTGAGCTCCTCAAGATCGGTGACGAGCTATCCGCCCTGAACGGCCGTCCGACCCGCTCTCCCGGAACCCCCTCCACCCGACCATCCGCCCCTACAGACCTCTCAATCCTGCAAACGCGCCTCGCCACCCTCGAGGCCACCCTCCCCACGACGCTCGCGGACCTCACCGCGCGCACCTCCTCCATCCAGCGCGACCTCGCCTCCTCGCTGCAAGTATCCGAGTCCAAAGCGCGCAAGCTAGACGAGCTGTACCGCGAAGCCAACGCCGAGAACGAGGCGCTGTACCAGCGCTTCAACGACGAACTGGGCAAGGTGGCGCGCGCGGTCAAGGGCGGCGAGGGCGTCGAGGAGCTGAAGAGGTGCTTGAGAGAGGCGCAGGAGGAGATCGGGAAGCTGAAGAGGGAGAATCAGAGGCTGAAGAGGGAAAATGTCGGACTGAGGGCGCAGTTGAAGGAGTGAGCTTCAAGGGGAAGGGGGGGGGGGACGACGCGGACGATGGGAAGTCGTATTGACACGCGAAGCCCTGGTCCATGCCTTGGAAGCACGACTTATCGACGCATTGTATACACGACTTATCACGGTACACATCGACTACGACGGTCCCGTCTTCAGTCTGGGGGACCGACTCCCAGCGGTATTTTATATCTGACTCCTTTCAGCCGGGGGCTCTGGGACTGTGGTTCCCTTCTCATTACTTCACGTTGCTAGTTATGGCGGCGTCTGGGGCATATCTCGATGCACGAAATGCAGCACTCACGGCAATGTCTAATGCCCGTCACAGCGCAAGGTAGCTTTTCCCGTCCATGCTTATGCTGCTTTGTATCTTGTTATCTTTCCGCGAGTACATCACCGGCTTCCTTCCTTCTCTATTCGCTGTACTTTCTTTCGCAAGTAGAATTACAGGAACGACCGAGATGCCAGGTACATTCATGACCAACTCAGCCCATGAGACCCCGACGCAGTAGACATTACCGATCAATGCCCATCCTCGCCCCCTCCACCCCTCTGTTCCGGGTCGAGTTTAATCAGCGTATCAATCCGCATGATTGCAACACACGCTTCCACCGCGCTCTTCAGCTGCTTGACCTTGCTCATGCTGGGCTCCAAAACGCCCATCTTGAGCTCGTCGACGACCTTGCCGCGCAGCAGGTCGAGGCCGTAGTTCTTGTAGTTCTTCTGATGTGCCAGCGCCTTGGCGTCCTGCGAGGCCGCGGTGTCGTCGGTGCGCTGCGAGAGCGCATGGCGCGAGCGCAGCTGCGCCACTAGCTCGGAGGAGTCTTTGGCGGCGTTCACGGCCAGCGTTTTGGGGATGATGAGGAGAGACTGTGCGAATTCGCCGATTGCGAGCTGCTCGCGGGAGCCCTGTGTTTAGGCGGTCAGCGAGCTGTAAGGTAAGAAGTGGGATTTGATGTGCTTACGACGGAGGTGGCCCACTCTTCGAGGTAAATGTGCAGCGCTGTCTCCACGCGCCGCCGCCTGGTACGATTCTGCCGCTCTCCAGTGTTCGCTTGACTGCTGAAAGCGAGTCGTGCACTGAGCGCTCCATCTCATCTAGCGAAAAGTCGTTCGCGCCCCTCAGGATGATAGATGCAGATGTATGCACTTTGGTACCCTTCACGAGGATACACTCGTCGTCCGAGATCTTCTCCTGTATGACTTCCTCGGCCTGTCCGAGACTCGACGCCTCGAACTTCTCGTCTCCATTGAGATCCGACAACGAACTGACCAGCGTTGCACCAGTGGCTTTAGCTATTCTCCGCAAGTCCTCCTTCTTACATCTCCGTACGGCCATGGCGCCCTTTTCGATGAACAGCTTGAGCACAAGGTCGTCTATTCCCTTTGTCGTCAGAACCACGTTCGCGCCAGCCTTCAAGATCATCTCCACCCTCTCGATCACCATGCCGGCCTCGCGCTCGCGGATCTTCTCCAGTTGAGCCGGATCGTCTATCGTGATGTGTACGCCCAGCTTCATCCGCTCCTTCTGCAGGTTCATATCCAAACATGCAATTTTTGCATCTGTAATCCTGGTCTTCATAGCTTGCGAAGCCACCGTGCAGTTTAGCGCGTATCCCTTGACCAACACGGACTCCAGCGCACTCTTTCCGTGAGCTTTGAGCACGTTTACGGCCTTGACAGGATATTTGACTTCGTTCCGGTTGTTGACGGTTTTGACGGATTGCATTGCGTCCACTACCATGTTCGCGAAGAAATCGGAATCACCGCCGATGATTTTACTGGACATGGACGTTTTGGCAATGTTGATGAGAGATTCGCGGCCGAGGGTCTCCACTTTCGTGCTGATGTTCTCGTTCATATATCGTACGGCTTCCCTCAGCGCTAGGCGGTAGCCTTGGATGATGGTTGTGGGATGTATTCGATTCTTCATCAGCTCGTTCGCCCTCCGTAACAGCTCTGCCGCTATTATAACGACTGAAGTTGTGCCATCTCCGACTTCCTTGTCTTGTTGTTGCGCGAGGTCTACGAGGATTTTGCCGGCAGGATGTTCGATGTCGAGGAGGGAGAGGATGGTAGCGCCGTCGTTCGTCACTGTCACATCGCCGATATCATCCACCATCATCTTGTCGAGGCCTGACGGTCCGAAGGAGGACTTGACCACGTTTGCGATCGCCTGTGTTGCGAGTACGTTCTGATCTCTGATATCTGCACCGCTGGTTTTCGTGCCGCCGAGGCTGGTAGGTGACAAGTCAGTAATGCTCAGCAAGAGGCTTTATCACTTGAGCTCACACAGAGTCCCGGCGTTACGCGGCGCTTCGAACATGCTCGCCATGATGTGTGTGCGTGGAGGTTGGGGTATCTCTAGTTCTGTTGCTTCACTCAGAAAAGCTCCAACCAAAGCAAACGCGTGAAGGGTCCAAACGGACGCGAATTACTTTCCCCGACCACAGACAAGTGAATGTGGCAGCCAGGGTAGGGTGAATATGGTGGAGGCTGACTGCCACGTTTATTGATCGTGAGCCGGAACTCCCGTAACTCCGTGCCGAAACTTCCTTCTTCGGTGCGGCGACGACAGAGGCTGCGACGAGTGTTATTAAACCTCTAGAAGCTTCACCCGCCATGGCTCTTCTCACAAACAATGCGTCCTGGGATCCTGCGCCTTCTCACCCTCTCCGCAGCAACAGCCTCACGAGCGAGCATCCACCAGCACAAGTCCGCGTTCTCGTCCCTTGAACCTGCGCAGTGTCGACTCATTCACACCAGTACTCCCTTCATGATGGCAGAACCCGAGTATGCGAAAGTCGTGGCAGAGGAACACGTAAAAGCCGTACCGACGGCGGCAGAACCTACTAAGGCTGCTGCGCCGTCTCAAGAGCAACAAGCGCTTCCTAAGCTTACTCCTATGGAATTCAGGATATACAATCCGATGGCGGAGCACATGGACATGTTTGTGAGTAGACGCACAATCCCAAAGACGAGAGAGCGGTTGCTCAGGCAGCGCTTTCACAGCACGAAAACTTCCGGCGCTCTTGGAACTTAATGTACGGCGCGTGCAACTCTGGCAAGCGACCCTTAGGAATGAGCATCCGCCAGTTTCTGGCCGTAGGTAGCGAGTTCTCTCATCACCTCGAAGTCCATCACTTGATCGAAGAACAGCACATCTTCCCTGTACTCGCCAAGAAGATGCCTGCGTTCAAAAAAGAGCTGGAGCTGCTCACCCAACACAAGCAGATTCACGCGGGGTTGGAGAAGTTTGAGGCGTACATTGAAGACTGCAAGAGCGACGAGAAGGAACTGAGATTACAGGAGATGAAGACCGTAATGGAGACGTTTGGCACGGTATTATGGCAGCATTTGGACGATGAAGTGAACCAGCTGAAGGCGGAGAACATGCGGAAGTATTGGACACTAGAAGAGATGAGGAGGATGCCGATGTAGACGATACCATTTGTTTAGGCCTGGCTTTCGGACTATCAAGGGTACGCCGTTGTGCGGTACTGAGTAAACGCACGGGCGGTGGACAAAATTCGCCGCACTCGACACAATCATATCTGTTTGGAAGCCTCACCGCAATGCTTTTATGAGCAGCAATACTCCCAAAATCACAGACATCAGAAACTCGATGTCTTTGAGCGTATCCGTTACCTGATGTTTGTTAGTAGTCACTGTGTTATTGCTACAGAGCACTTCTAAAGTAGAGAATAAACTGGCGGCTGCCCATATCTTGCCGATAGCGAGTGCGGGATTATGTTATCCACCGCGTGATGCATCTGGGAGCATCGGACCGCAATTCGAGCTAGCACAAGAGGTCAGGGGCTCGCATGTTGTGCCTTAGCTGTCTCAATTTTGTAGCAATTACGTTGAAGGGGTAATGGTCGAAGAGTACCACAACACGACGATTGGGAGCAACGACATTCCATGTCAGAAACCTACGTGGTAACTAGAGCATAATACAATGTGAGGTGGACTCGTAGTACGAAATATAACATGACAAGAGCACATTAGTTGAATTAGATCCCATGCGGCTGGCGGCTTGTTCCTCAAGCGTCTGCACTGTACTGGAGTCTGCTCTATGATCATCTTGTTCACAACTTTAGCGCGAGGCGTAGGCTTTAAAGATGGACTCCCAAAAAGCGAGCTCTCTGAAACTGAAGGTGTTCTCCCTAACCTAACCACAAAATCTGTTACCATGTAGAATATACAGCGGGATCTCTCCGTAGACAAACTGCTAGCAGGTACAACGTACTTCTTCTTCTAAAAGCGCGATCTTGATGAAGGACTTTCAAATGCGAAATAGATTGAAAGTCGTTCTTTGGCCGCGAAAGCTGTTTGGGCAACCTTAAGCGGCATGTTTGTCCATACACACAAGCAGAGAGACCTGAGAAAAGGGAGATGCACGGCAACCAACAGGGCTGGACTATATGACGCGTAGAGGGAAACGCAGACGTGATATGGGTATGGACGGTACGGCTGGCCGCGGGCTTCAGGTGGTACAAGGTTCACTTGGTGCGAACGGTCACTGCTAGACTTGCAAATCAGCCATCGAACAGAAGCCTGCGGACGGACTCTGGAGCTTTGGAAGCGTCGTACCTGTACCGTCTGGCAACACTTTGATTGCCTGGCCAGGGAAACTCCGTTGCCCAACAGGGACCTTCTTGCCGGATCCGAGCAAGATTGAGGGCTTCGTCGCATGGAGAAAGACCTGCGGATGAATTTGACTCAACCAATGCATGCTCAACAAAGCAGGAATCCCGAGGACCAGATCGTTTTCTGAAGCGCCGTAATGTACGCGAAAAGACTGCACGAAGCAATCGCCATCACTGCGGACTTTGTAGTGCAGCCTGACCCACGTTCTCGGTGAGACCTCTCTGCCAGCAGCTCCCAAAGCTTCCATATCCTCGTCGAACTCATCCCAGGTCTTGTCCGTAAGCTGCAAGCGTTCAACGAGTCCCACTGATATGACATTCTCAGTAGCCTCTTGATCAGTCAGTGCTTCTAGGTATATAACACTGCCGTCGGCTTCCTGGTATTCGAGACGTATAGTGTGCGGAATGTCTTCGGCCTATGGGACGAAACATTCTCAGTGGGTTTGCATAAACCCGTTAATGGCAAGGCAATGGGGTCACTAACGAATCTCTCCTGATGCTTGCGTTGTCTCTCCTGAGACTCGCGAAGCCCATCCAGCTGCCTGTGGGCTGCCTCATCCTCGGCTGTAGCTGTGTCTTCGCTCTGCACAGCTTCCGGTGTTGCTATCTTTCGTTCTTCGTTGGAACTTGCGTTCGACTGTTCTTTCGATTGTTCTTTCGACCGTTCTTTCGACCATTCATCAACGTGAGCTGAACCTCTGACTGGCACAGCAACACAGTTCCCCATCGTGAGCTGCTTGTGACACGGAAGACACCGAGGCTTCAAGCTCAAGAAGTGAACGAAGAGAACTCGGAGTGGCTACAAGTGAGAAAGGTTGTTGACAACAGAACAAGACGAAGCTGCAGAAAGTATCTGTATGTGCGAGGTTTCAAAAGTGGCATCCCATACGGATTCGCAATAGAATGGAAGGCAAGGCCAAGAGGCAAATCTGTCTCAGTACTTGTTTCCTATGCTTACGTGGAGGCTGAGCGTTCTGGAGCAGGACGGATGTAAGCCTTGCGATGTCTTGTGCCACATATGCTCACGTGCTAAAGTCAGCAAGCTGCATGTAGGGCAACGAGGCCGCAAGCGCAAGGCTGTAATTATTGCAGGCCACTTCCATGGGTGTGCCAGACACTGGGGCGGCCTGGGGCGTATTTTGAAGCGCATGTATAAGAAGAAGCCGTTTCGTTCATGACTTCCGCTCTAGTGAACAGCACATTGCACTCGGAGCATGCCTGAGACAGACTTGGAGCTTGGAATCCCAACGGTTGTAGATGTACCTGCAGTCGACGCTGGTGCCACCCCCGCCAATGCACCGCTTCGAAGAAGAGCAACAGCGGACAGCGCCGTCCATGGCTATCCAAGGCTGGCACACCGATTGAGCAGGGATCCAGCCACGTTCGCTATCTTTCGTCGGTTTGGCGTGTTAAATGCGAAGAACTTGCTATATCTACAGTAAGATCCCCCTGAGAACGGTAGAACAAGAACTGACAATCGACTCAGGGCTGAGCTCGCCCACGACGAAGATGAACTTGGGGTCCTGGAGAAGGCAAACTGTGGTCAAGGAGAGCCTAACATCTGCCGAGTCAAGGACCTGCTAACAGCTGAAACTGATTCCGTTGGTGGGAGACAGTGGGAAAAGATGTTGAACATTCGGCCTAAACTCGATTATTACAGCAAGCCATTGCTACCACCACCATCCCTTGGTAACAAGATCTAACGCTGTTGCAGACAAGTTACTGCTCGAGCTGAGGCAAGTCTTCGCGTTACCTGAGCCGAACCCAAAGGACTTTGAGCAGCTTTGGACTCTGTTATACGACAAAGACCAGGACACTTGGTTGAAGCATCCGGAAGACATCTGGGCTGTTCTTCCCGAGGACAAGGAGAGACTACACAACGACTTAGTAGCATTGTCAGTCCGTAATGTAGAGTCAGACAAGTTTACTGGATGGGTGATTGACAGTCTGGCGGAGCCACTGGCCTGTCGTTTTCTTCCGTGGATCGCAAGGAGTCTGCCGCTGCCTGTGCCTTGGAAGAATCGCATTACACTAGCTTTCATGGTTTGTTTGAGTTCCTCATATCTTTTGAGACGCCACAGGCGGCTGACATCAGAGCAGAAACCCATCCCGGGTGACGACCATATCGAGATCGATGATAGAGCACTCAACAGCGCCGCAGGGAGATTCACTGTCGTCCTAGCGTCTCTTCTGCCAACAGCTACCATGTTCGTGCTGAACGCGATCCACCAACCGAGCTCTAGACTTGCCTTTGTCATGGCCTTCTCGGTTGTCTTCACCATGTGTCTAGCTGTCTTCACTTCTGCAAGAAGAATCGAGATCTTTGCTGCGGCAGTTTCTCTTGCTTCGGTGCAAGTTGTCTTTATCGGGACGAGCAACAACAGCAGCTCCTGTTCCTGCCCATAGTCTCTTTCTGCAGGATGCCCCTGAGATGGAAACGTCCAGCGGATTGGAAGCATTCACAAAAGGACAGTTATGTAGCTCCCTGACTTAGGGTTGACAGATGGTTCTTGCTTCCATTTGAGACCGTCCTTTCTGACTGTTTCAATACCACAACTTCGAGCAGTCAAAGACGGCCTGAACGCCCTAATTGCCTCATCTCTTGACTTGTTGTTCGATTAAAGTTCAGGTATAGTGTAAGATGGAGCACCAAAGACACCGAGGTCCCCTAGCGTATTTCTGGCCCTGTGCGTCACCACACCTCGAGCTCCTACTGTAGATATATGTCGACCTTCAATCTTTGATCTAACACCACCAACACCCTCTCGCATTGCGAGTCCCGTAACCCAGCCCTGTACACTTCTTGACAACCCACGCATCTGATGTTCATTGGCACATCACAAAGTGTCTACATATCCTCGAGCCCACCGCAGTTAAAGAGCTCCCTACCCCGAACAGTGAGCTGCTGACCGTAGCTACGAAAGCCTTGTTGGTGGAGTCCAAGTACCAAGATGGTACTCGAAGAAGCCATTGCCGCACCGGCCGAGTCCTTCACAGACGATGCGCCCACATCCGACAGCGACCCATACTCATCCAGTCCAACAGGCGGCCCAAACGCCGTTACCATAGATCTGGAGCAGCTTCCCAGGTCCATCGATCTAAACCCCTTGACCGCTGGCAAGAAGAAGCAGAACCTAGCCGCACTCATACAAAAGACCATCAACAACTCCTCCCAAATCCTCAACCGCCCAGTCACGCAAGACGAAGCAAACGCCCTCGCGTACCATTATGCCCACGGCATCAGGGTTGCGTCGTTCGGATCTCCGATAGGAATTGCTGGAGGACTCTATAGGTGGTATGCTACCGGCAAGAAGATGCGTTTTCCGTTCTGGCAGCCTGACTGGTCGGAGGGAAAATTGAATCCAGAAGTGTTAGGCCCGCTAAGAGGGCAAGTGGCGCGGAATTCGTGGCAGCTACTCCGTGGAAACTGTTACATGATTCTGGGTGCCTTCATAGGAGACGCTGTGTTCAGTGCGTATGGCGTCACGGTCTCGGAGGTGGGCATGAGTCAGGATCGGAGGCTGAAAGAGTTCAGGAGTGCGCTGGAGAACAAGGTCAGGGAGAGGTTGTCCGGACTGCCTCAGGGCGCCCAGGATAGGCAGGGTGCAGCCGGACAGAATGACCAGTCACGACAAGAGGACCGAAGAACAGCGACGGAGCAGTGGCGTATGAACCGTTCGTCATCAAACGATGACGGCATGTCCCCGACATCAGGCGCATACTCGAATGACTACGGCGGGGACTCATCTCGCCTCGCAGGCAGTGACACCGGCATCCTCTCCGACGCTCAGATGCGTGCACAAGAGATCGGCCAACAACCTGATCAGCAGTCATCCCCTACATCATCCCGGTCCGACACCTTCTCCATGAACAAAGTGACTTCTCAACCTCGCAACTTCGACGAAGACGACGCATCACCCACCGCAGGTGCATCTTCCGGCTCTGCTTCAGCCTGGGACAAGATAAGGCGAGGTGCTTCTGCCAGTGCGCCGAGCAAAGGTTCGTCAGCATGGCCGACGAGCCGTGGTGGCGACTCCAGAGGCGGACTGTCGGGCGTACAACGCGAGCAGCGGCAAGGCTCGACGCTGGGAGATAGCTTCAGCTTTTCGGAAACAGACGAGGAAAGAGAGCTGGCAAAGACGGAGGCGCAGAAGGAGTTCGATGCGAGAGTAGAGAGGGAGAGAAGAGGCGGCGACTTTGCCGAGGGCCAGAACAGGGGAAGGAAGTGGTAAGTCACAGGTGTCAATATACATACTGCACAGCAGTCTCCAAAGAAAGGAAGA
Source organism: Cryomyces antarcticus CCFEE 534 (assembly GCA_000504465.1). Lineage (NCBI taxonomy): Eukaryota > Fungi > Ascomycota > Dothideomycetes > Cryomyces > Cryomyces antarcticus. The sequence continues at coordinate 8,897 of AYQD01000053.1, read as the reverse complement.
CTAGGCATGGGATCCTGTCTACGTGTTCCACATGCTCTTCATGCCCTGTGTACATGTCGTTGCCAGGTCCCCTGTCTTCCATATAACTCAACACCGTTCGAACCCTTCAAAACCACAAGGTATCATACTTCACAGCACCCACATGATCATCCAACCCATCTATTCATCAACCCATCTTATCTCAAACGCCATCCGAGCACTGACAGTCCCCCAAACCCCCGCCTCACCCCGTCCCGCTCATCAAACTCGGACGCCTGCACGCAACCTCGGGGTCAGAGCACCGCATCAGCACCGCCCACGCCCTCTCCGTCGTGTACCCAAGCAGCGGCTTACTCATCGAGTCCTCGCTCCGCCTCACGTACTCGTCCCCGTGCGTCCAACTCTCCGGATCCACAAAGGCAGTGTGCAGATCCTCGTACAGTCTCTGACCAATCCTCACCAAATCATCGTCACCCTTCGTGGAATAGGGAACAGAACTCTGGCCTGCCGAGCGAAGGAGGTAAAGGGTATCATTTCTCGACATGCAAATGCCTGTATGCAAGTACGATACGCAGGTTCCGACCTCGCTCCAGCGCCTCGAAACGCCGATAGATGCTTTTGGGTCAGACGGCGAACGAAGCCAACCGTGCCCACTGCCTATTCCGCGTCGTCCATGCCCATCTCCTCGAACTCGTCCATCAGCTGCTCCATGGGAATGACGGGTCCCTCCTCGTCGCTCTCACCCTCGCCACCCTCGTCCATCACGCTCTCCGCATCCGCCAGCTCCTTGGCCCTCTGCTCGGCCTTGAACAGCGCCACCGTCTGGCGAATGTCGTCGTCCTCTTCCAAGTCTCGCATGAACATCTCCAGATCCCTCTCCTGTCTTGCTTGGTCCTGTTTGCGCGGTAGCATCTCCGATTCTTCTTTCGCCATGCGCTTAAGACGCCAGTTGCGGGACTTGTTCTTCTTGCGGCGCGGGTAGTGTTTCTTCACCAGCATTACGTCTGGGATGGCCGAGGCGTAGTTCTTGGAGGCTTCTATTGCGTCGAACGCGGTGTTGTTGAACTGCGTCCCCTCAAGGTGGTAGCCCATAACCGAGTCACCGGCGTGAAGAATCCCGCCGAGGTGTGTCCGCGTCATGTACGTCGTGTCGTTGATCCCAAGGTCGGATGCTCGCGCGACTTCGGCTTCGGCGAGGAGGAAGCGTCCCTTTTGCGGACCGAGTGGTTCGATGTTCATGACGATAAACTCGGTCAGTTCTTGCACGTCAGCGAGAGGTGTGAAGGGGGAGCGCCAATATATTGGTGTCGAGATGTCTGCGGTCTGAAGGGTATTGGGGTCGAGGAGGTTGACGGAAGTGCCGACACGGTAGCAGAGAGTCAACGGGCTTATGTTGCCGACCTGCTTCGCCAGCTTCAGTGGTAGTGCTACGAGGTCGTCTTTGCATATTGGGACAAGCTCGACGGAATATGAGAATTTGTAAGATTTGGTTGAAGTGTGTATGTCCACGCTGATGAGTTCCTGACTCTTCTTCGCATTCACAGGCGCGACCGACTTTAGGAAATCCACGAACTTTTCAGCGCCGTTCCGGGCAGCGAAGAAGAAGTCGATGCCGTCCGAAACCTCCTTGATGTTGATTGCGTCTTTGTGTGCCGAGTGCTTCAATATGAGCTGTTCCAGGTAGAGAAAGGTGCGTTTGTGAGGAACCTTTTGCCGCACTTGTACGCAAGCGCGCCACGTGTTGTGAGTGTATGACTTTGCGCAGTCAGGGCATTGCTGGTAGTTCTGGACGTATTCCACTTCGAACGTCTGCTGCAGTATGGTTCCCTGAAAAGCTTCTTGCTGGATGGTGATTTTGACCTTGATGCGCCTCGAATGGGGCTCCGTCCAGATGAAACTTGCGTCGATGATCCGCACCTTTGACAGGCCTCTTAGTTTCCTCAAACACAAGGCCAGAAGTTCCCTTGACTCGGGCTGTGCAACAAGCCACTGATTCGGGGGCGATAGCCATCTGTCGCAATCTCTACACATGAGTAGGGTGGCCTCTCGCTGGATGCCTTCGGAGATGTCGACGGTAAGCTTGATGCAATCATAACACAGAGCACCGGCTGCTTGAGTGCCATTGATTGGTGCGCCGCAGTTGCAGCATAGAATACTAGACGATTGTCCGTCAGCATCTCCACCTCTGCAAGGAATGCACCCCACCTACGTTGCGTTCGTAGGCTGATTGAGGGCTCTCACTGGGAGAGCCACTGGAGTGTCAATGTCCATAGACATGGTGTTGGATCGAGTATCAGGAAAGGCGAGAGGTGAGTGTACTCAGAGTGGTGTGGAAGAAGTTGGAGAGGCCGTGGTAGAAGAAGAACCTTCAGGTCCGACAGCTTGAACTCCGCCGGCAGAATATTCGACGCCACCAGCGGAGGGACGAGTCAGCCTTTTTGGACTCTTTGCAAGTCGACCCGTGAACTCTCGGAGGTGTCTAAATCGACCTTCAGCCATTACCAGCACTATGTCGGTGAGCACCGCCGTGCGCTCCAGTCTTCGCTGCAATGCTTGCCGCTTTACGCTTCTCGACTCCTTTACATCACTTTGCAGCGTGCCCTTACGAGTCCCTTCGGGGTCTGTATCGCCAAAGCATAGCTTGCCTGGGCAAAGGAGGCCTTTCTCAGAAGTACGAGCAAGACTCTCGGATCAGGAAGACCAGAGGTTCGTGCAGTATGATGGGCCTGCATTGTCAGCACAACTAGACGCAGAAGAAGAGCCTACGCCGGTCCAAGATGCCACGCTCGAACAGCCCATCTCTCCTCCAGCGACCGAAAACCGTCCAGAAGCCGAAAGCCCTCCAGCGCCGGATAGCCATGTCCCCTGGTATCTTCAAGTCCAAACTCCTCAACGCGCGTCCGACCATCCACTGGCAGAGCGACAGCGTCTCCCAAGCCTCCCTTCCAACCCTCCACCTATATTACAGCCTCTCCTTGAACAGATCTCAGTCGACCTCGGTCTTGATCACCTCTCACTTCTGGATCTACGCGCTCTAGATCCACCTCCAGCACTCGGCGCAAACACTATAATGCTCATAGGTACTGCACGGTCCGAAAAACACCTCCATGTTTCTGCAGACCGGCTATGCCGATGGCTGAGAAGCACTTGGGGGTTGAGAGTGTACGCAGATGGCCTGCTCGGCAGGAATGAGCTGAAACTTAAGATGAGACGGAAAGCAAAGAGGTCTCGACTACTAGGCGCTGTTGGAGCGAAAGAGACAAGCAGTAGTCCTGATGCCGACGACGGGATCAGGACTGGTTGGGTTTGCGTCAACGTTGGAAGGGTGGATGGTGCGCAAAAGAGGCTTTCAAACAATTTCGAGCCAGGGACGGAGGAGACTGCTAGCGAAGAAGCGGAAGCCGACAGAGAAGAGACGGTCGAGGAACAGACATTTGTGGGGTTTGGGCGACAGACGGAGGGAGTTAGAATCGTCGTTCAAATGTTCACGGAAGAGAAAAGGGCAGAAGTTGATCTGGAAAGTCTATGGGGTAGTATCCTCAGGAACGCCAACAACAAGAAGAGCACGGACAAGGCACGGATGGAAGCAGAACTCGCGGCTGAACAGGAAAGAATAGAGTTAGAGACAAGCACCGATGCGAAAGCCGTTACGGAGCACTCCTTGCAACAACCCACGGTCTCCCCCTTGTCGACGGGATCGCATGTTTCTAACTCACAGGGTGCTCAGCAAGTGAGAGGGTTGCATTTGGCTGCCAGGAGGCTCCAGCTGCAGGCGGTACAAGTCTCTCAACGCCATTCAGCCGAAATGTTCAATCCTTCCTTCTACGCCGACTCGCAGCAACAGACCGTACGGCCAACCTCTGCGCCATCGGCCGATCCCCACCTCGATCGCGTAAACTATCTCAAATCTCTTCCCAGAAACCAAGCCCTCCGTGAATTCGAAACCGAAGAGAGCAAAGTAAACCAGACCCTTCTTTCTTTCCCTAACGAAAGTCAATGGGAGTCATTCATCAAGCTTCACGCGCTCGGTTCCCAACTGAGCCACCCAAACTACGGGAAAAGGGAGGTGGGACTGCTGTATGCTGCGGCGCAGGAGTCCGGTGTCGCAATAGCAGAGTCGACGTTCTTGGCCATGCTGCGCGCCCATCTCGCCCCGTCCATTCGCGGCGCACGCACACCGCAGCGACGCCTGAGTCCCAACAGCATAGCCAGCGCGCTGGGCGTGCTCGACGACATGCACAGCCACGGCTACAACATCATGACGGAGGATATCCTCCTCCTGCTGCACGAAGCCGCGGGTCCCGCTCCACCTCCTGCAGGCCCCGGAGCGCAGCTTACGCCAACGCAAAAGAAGTCCCGTGAGCAACAGATCCTCGCGCAAAGCAAGATGCTCAATTTGGTTGCACACCTCCCCGCCCCGCCCTCCGATGCTCTTGTCCTCACGCTGCTCCAACGCCACGCTGCGCAGGACGACTGGCGCACCTTCTGGGCCGCCTGGGCCTTGCCGCCGCAGCACATGCGCTCGCGCACCGCGGCCATGTACCGCCTCGTCTTCGACGCCGTGGCCTCACGCGACAACCAGCGAGAGGCGCTCAAGGTGCTGCGCAGCTGCGTGCCGGACATGGAGCGTGAGACGCCGCCTGTGCGACTCGAGGGCGAGATTGCGGGTGCGGTCCAGAAGTGCATAGACGTGGCGATGCCTGGGATGGAACGCAAGCAGTGGGAGAAGGTCGGAGGCGAGTTCGGGCCACTGTGGAGGCGGTGCGAGAGGGGAAAGAGTGAAGAGTGGGGTGTCGAGGAGTTGCTGGATGACATGTAACATAGGCGTATGGGATTGGTGTACTATACTGTAGAATGGGCCCTTCTGGTTCGCCAAGTGTGCGCCTGATGTAGCTGCACTTGCACATAGATGTATCATAGTATAAAAGCGCAATGATTCGTAACCTCTTCCAAGTCAGGTTGTCACGTACGAACGACATCACGAAACGTGAAGGAAATCACCAGTAATTAGCAGCGCAAGCGTTCCGGACCACCCGTCAGATGCAACGCGTAACCGCGGACCTTGCCTCGTAACAACACAACGTGGATGTGCAGAGGGTCGTCACTGTATACATACATAAAACGCAGGCAGTTTCCACCTCCTCCCTGCACCACTGTCTCTTAATGCTCGGTGCTCCGTACTGCAAAGCGCCTGCCTCATGGTTTTCGAAATCGAAAGATTGCACGTGTCGTAGGGTCGAAGTCTCAAGACAGCCGCGCCGTCATGAGAGTGACGCAGTTCTCCACGGTCCCAGTAGGAGGATTTCTGGTGCGAGTAGTCCCACCTCTGCTGGGAATGGTGCGGTCGTCATCACAGAGATGCAATTTCTCAACAGTTTCAAGGCTGATTTCCCTTCTTACAGTTGCCACGAGGGGTGGTATGAAGAGCCGAATAAGGGCAAAATGCCATGTGAGTTTAGCAGCCATGTGAGTTTGGCGACCATGTGGGTTTGGCAACCATGTGAGAAAACTGGAGAGCAAAGTTTCACAACGAATCTCATGGCGGAGTAGAGTTCGAGTTGCCAAGAAGGGGACGAGAGAACGAGAGTGCCACCGAAAGATGGCTTACACTCGGGACCACATACCACCAAGCGGTTACGTGGCGGACACTATCTCCATTGGAAGAGTTGTCTCACATTTGACTTTGATCAATGGAACCAAGGCGGAGAATTATTGTTTGCAAGCTGACCAATTCCAGCAGGACCAGTCTGTGTCTGCAAATAGCCAGAGATCTGAACATACGGGTAGAACCCTGACGTGAGAAACTACACGTGAACCACACCGGGACATGGAGGACCGAGACAGTTTAGATGTTAGATGAATCGCATGAAATCTTGCAATATTGATCGTTTATACACGACGAAGCTGTCTGGACATGACTCTGAGTGCCCGCTAGGCCTGAGTTTCCCACCGCCACGGCAGAATAGTAGAAACGCTAAGGTGATGGGGTTTTGCTTCATGGAATAAGGCCGATGTAGACCAGCCTCCCAAGCCACTGACATCTTCTCGGCGTCGCAATTCCATACTAGAGAAGCGGAAAATATCCTCCAGCTCATCCGGAGTCTCGGATGCTGTCGTCCAAGAGAAACCCTTTCCCACAGGTGAATCAACGGTAACCCTGAAGGCTCGCGGCCTCTTGGCTAGCACACCCACGCGGTCTTGTAAGTTTCCATCAATCGTGTGTTCCCGGGCTGCAAGAACACCGCATCGACACCATGCGATCGCGGCGTTAATTACGTTGGTACGCTTCGTAAAGGAAGAAAGACGCTCGTACTTGTGATCTCCCCGCAAACAGAAACGAGGACTTCTTCCGAGACGGAAGAGACAGGATCGCCTTCGGTCTGCCCGATGGGGCACGCCAGCCGCCGGGTGGAAGGGCAACGCGCACTGCCGAAGCAAGAAACACGACGGCTTCCCGCTAATCTGCCTGTCAAACACGAATCGGTGGGGTATGCGCGCGCGATGTGCGTGTTGGCGGCCGGGGAGATCAGGCGAAAAGCAAAAGCGACCGAAACGACGAGATGCTTTCGTCCGTACAGCCATGTCATGTAGCAGTGCATGCAGACCATGATCATGACGACGCTTTGTCGCATCCATTTCCTATACGAGCCTCTGCTGGTCGTCTTGGCGACGGTGTGAGCAACACATGAGCGAGCAAGCGAGCTGCCGCAAGCAAAGCCTCGTTTGACAGTCTCCGATGCAGCGCAGTGTTGTACGACGGATGAGAGGTTGCAGTCGCATCGAGAGGTCAGAACAGCGACGGACAGAAGCGTCTTTATCCGCAGTACCGGAGATCTTACCGGGCGTCGCGGGTTTCCTCCAAACGCCCTTGAGCGTCCGGGAGTGGACGAGAAGGAAGAGCGGTGCTTGGACCGCTTCGAGCTGAGTTAGCCGTCCTGCAGCTGCGCTGCGAGAGATTCCTGTTCGCTCCGACCACCACAACCCCTCCTCGGGACAGCGTTGCTCAATCCGTGCGAGACACTGGCTGGCGGTGAGTTCAACGGCTCGAAGCTTGAAGTCTATTACCACACACAGGCAATCGGGATTGCTTGTTTAGGTGCCGTCATGCGTGGCATCTCTGGCGTGGCTTTCGCCGGCGGAAGAGCGGACGGGAAACAAACAAACGTTCCTTCTGTGTCATGCTCTACGCAACATTGTGTGTTGTTGTGGGTGGTTGCTGATATATCAGGCCGCGGCTGTCCGCTGGCACGACAAACAGAATACAGGCCTACAACGCACTCCGTTTGTTGACAAGCCATCTGGCTATATAATCACTGGTCGAACCTTCTGCTATTACGAGACAAAGACCTAGAATATCATCGAAGCCTTACGTCTTGCCACTCTTCTGACACATAACGTTCTTCTCGAAAACCGACTTCAACATGCACTTCGAGACATCGCCCCCCTCATCGCAGCCTATGTAGATCCGATTCACACCTTCAGGTACTGACGCGTTGCTCGACATCTCCCGACGTCACTCCTCCTCTACGACCGTCTCTCCACTCTGCGCCTTCCCGAGTTGGCCAACAGGAACCTCGCTCTACTCCATGCGCGGCAGTGGACCAAGTGCTTTCATTAGCGACGAGGACCTCTTCCTCGACGACCCACTTCGTGAAAACGAGGGAAAACACGTACCCTACCTTCGTGAAGCGCCCGCACCACCGCGGCCTGCGCCTGCGGTGACTGTGCGATGCCTATTGCCTCTGGTCGCAAGCGTGAAGCCGAAGAAGTCAAGATCGAGCTCCAAGACGCATAGGCGACCGAGCAAGCCGATGACTCCAATCACCGAGTCGTCCGAAGGCGGAGGCAGGTGGGGACGAGAATGAAGAAGAAGCAGTTCCTGATAATGTAAGGTTGCAAACACCGGAATGCGTTGCTTCGTTTACTGACACGCTTCCTAGTGCACGACTATATACCATTCTACCTACCAGGAGACGGCAACAGACATATTGGCACTATAGCCAGGTATCCAAAGAGCGGCAGCAAGCATACTCTTGTCGGAGGAAGCAACTAGGCCTATCACAACGTCCCAAGGAGCGGCAGCATGCATACTTGGTTCGGAGAGGTGCCCGACAGAAGTTCCTCCTTGCAGCGACCTGGTCGCTGTGACAGCGATAAATGGGTTATCACTGCTCCCATGCAGCACGGAAGTCGTACCCCACCACTCTCGGTACGAAGCACAGACGAAGCTACAGCGGTCTTTCGTAACTGTGTTGTCCGCTCACGTGGGCTCTGACTTGGCAAGGGGGTAGCCGACAAGCCACGATCACAGCATATGCGAATGGCCGCAGCGTGCGTCAGCCCCGTCGAATGGTGACGAGAATGTTGGGAAGCCCACTGGATACCCCATAAACGGGGATCCGGAAGGTTGAGAACAGTTCGTCGGGTCTGCCTAGGGATAAATTCTGGGAAATGGAAGAAGAGGACGGGTTTCAGACAGCAGTCATTAATAAGTCGCACGACAACGCTTGACAAGAAACGCTCTGTCATCGACATGGAAGCATTGTCTGAATCAAGCGGGAGGGAGGCAGGAAGGAAGGCGGGAAGGGAAGATCAACCGAGAAACTCGTCACTTCGTGCGAAGCGAGTACTCGGGCTCTATCCCGCGTTTGCAGACCGCATGGCCTCGATGAGTTGTGACTCAAGACCCTTCCCGTGTGCAAGTCCGGCACGAGATGACTCCTTGATGCGATGGAGCTGGGTTTTGCGTAACGCTCACGATGCAGAGCTTGGGCTCCGAGATCCCCAAGATGTGGTAGAAGGTCGCAAGGTTACTTCGCGCTCGGTTCGAGCCAGCCGTTTCCCTTGTCGAATGCCCACGTACTGTAGCTGCATACGCCGATCAGGCACGCCGTCTTCTTGTTCTACAGAGAATCTAC
>AYQD01000052.1:0-22715 GCA_000504465.1 Cryomyces antarcticus CCFEE 534 | reverse complement strand
ATATCAGGTTGTCGTTCTTACGGATACTCCGCTAAAGGACCAAATTACTATCGCCGACTTCTGTCATGAGAATGGAATCTTCGTGGTCATCACGGACACCTTCGGGCTGTTTGGTACGATTTTCACCGACTTTGGCAAGAACTTTACGTGCGGAGATCCAACAGGAGAGAACCCGGGCACAGGCATAGTCGCCGAGATCGACTCCGATGGCCTGGTTTCAGCCCTGGATGAGACAAGACATGGCTTGGAAGATGGAGATTTCGTCACCTTCTCTGAAGTCCAAGGAATGGAAGCTTGAACGACTCGGCGCCACGGAAGATCACTGTGAAGGGTCCATACACCTTCTCCATTGGTGACGTGTCTGGCCTGGGTCAGTACAAACGCGGCGGGCTGTACACGCAGGTGAAGATGCCGAAGTTTATCGACTTCGAGCCACTCAGCACGCAGCTGAGGAAGCCGGAACTCATGATGTCGGACTTCGCCAAGTTCGACCGTCCAGCACAACTACATGTTGGTTTCCAGGCATTGCAAGCTTCGCAGAAAAACACAATGGCGAGTTTCCCAAACCGCACAATGATGCAGACGCTTCAGAAGTGTGGAAGTTGGCGGAGGGTCTGGCTGGCAAAGGAGAGGAGAGGGTTGAGCTTGACGAGAAACTAATACGAGAGCTGAGCTACCAAGCTCGGGGAGACCTCTGCCCCATGGCTGCTTTCTTTGGTGGGCTCGCCGCTCAAGAAGTGCTGAAGTCGGTGTCTGGCAAGTTCAACCCAATCAAGCAGTGGCTATACTTCGATTCACTAGAGTCACTGCCTACCTCTGTGAAGCGCTCAGAAGAGCTGTGCAAGCCGCTCGGTACCCGATACGATGGGCAGATTGCAGTTTTCGGCAAAGAGTTCCAGGACAAGCTCGCGAACGTGAACGAGTTTCTTGTTGGTGCAGGCGCCATTGGTTGCGAGATGCTGAAGAACTGGGCAATGATAGGTCTGGCGACAGGACCAAAGGGCAAGATCAGCGTAACAGATATGGACCAAATTGAGAGGAGTAACTTGAATCGACAATTCCTTTTCAGGCCCAAGGATGTTGGGAAGCTCAAAAGCGAGTGTGCGGCTGAGGCCGTTCAGGCGATGAATCCAGATCTTCGTGGCAAGATCATTACGCTACGAGACAGAGTAGGCCAAGACACTGAACACATATTCAACGAGCATTTCTGGGAAGAGCTTGACGGAGTCACCAATGCATTGGACAATGTCGACGCCAGAACCTATGTTGACCGACGTTGTGTGTTCTTCCGGAAGCCTCTGCTGGATAGCGGTACCCTAGGTACGAAGGGCAACACGCAGGTTGTCATACCCAACAAGACCGAGTCGTATTCTAGTTCTCAAGATCCCCCTGAGCAATCCTTTCCCATGTGTACGCTGCGCAGCTTTCCCAATCGAATTGAGCACACCATCGCATGGGCCAAAGATCTCTTTCACTCGTACTTCGTTGGGCCACCTGAGGTTGTCAACATGTATTTGACGCAGCCAAACTACCTGGGTAGCGCCTTGAAGCAGTCAGGTAACGAGAAGCAGACGCTAGAAACGCTCAGAGACTTCCTTGTCACCGAGAAGCCGACGACGTTCGACGATTGCGTTGCATGGGGTCGTTATCAGTTCGAGAAGCAATACAACAACGCCATACAACAGCTGCTGTACAACTTTCCAAAGGACTCGACAACCTCCAGTGGAGTACCATTTTGGTCTGGACCCAAGCGTGCTCCCGACCCATTGAAGTTTGATCCTACGAACCCAACCCACTATACCTTCGTGCTTGCAGCCGCCAACCTCCACGCCTTCAATTACAACATCAACCCCAAGGGCATACCAAGAGACCACATCCTGAAAGTCCTTGACGACATGATCGTTCCAGACTTCAAGCCCGACCCAGGCGTCAAGATCCAAGCCGATGAGAAGGAGCCCGATCCAAATGCGCAACCCGCATCCTTCGACGACAATGCCGAGCTGCAAAAGATATCCTCGTCCCTCCCGGCGCCCAAATCCCTCGCGGGCTTCAAGCTCGAACCCGTGGAGTTCGAAAAGGACGACGACACCAACTACCACATCGACTTCATCACCGCAGCCTCGAACCTACGCGCCGAGAACTACAAGATCGCCGTCGCCGATCGTCACAAGACCAAGTTCATCGCCGGCAAGATCATCCCTGCCATCGCCACCACCACCGCCCTCGTGACCGGCCTTGTCGTTCTCGAGCTCTACAAGATCGTCGATGGCAAGGACGACATCGAGCAATACAAAAACGGTTTCGTCAACCTCGCGCTCCCGTTCTTCGGCTTCAGCGAGCCCATTGCTAGTCCGAAGGGCAATTATGTCGGTCCTAATGGAGAAGTCGCCTTCGACAAGTTGTGGGACCGCTTCGAGGTGGAGAACGTCACGCTCCAACAGTTCATCGACGACTTCAAGGCCAAGGGCCTCGATGTCACTATGGTGTCGAGCGGTGTCAGTCTGCTTTATGCCAGCTTCTACGCGCCCAGCAAACTCAAGGACCGCCTCCCATTGAAGTGAGTGTCATCCACATCCCCATCACATGACCGCTCCGACTGTTCCAGCTCCGCTTGACGTACTTGATCGCTAACCACATCGTGACCTGCAGGCTCTCCGAACTCGTTGAAACCATCAGCAGGAAGCCGATCCCGGAGCACCAGAAAAACGTCATCTTCGAGATCACGGCCGAGGACACGACGGAGGAGGACGTCGAGGTTCCTTATGTCATGCTCAAGCTGCAGAAGTAGGCTGATTGCGTGCTGATGAGCGGTCGGTATGTAGCGTAGAGCTGGGCATGGGCATTATAGACTGCTTTGGTGGAGACCATAACACGGATTGAACCGACTTAGACATCAAATCATGGTTTGTTCTGCTAGGGCCTCGTGATTACGTTGCCGCCTCGAAGACAGAAAGTAGATGGTCTAGTCTCTTCACACTGCACTTTACATGCCGCCTTTGTCCGTCCTGTCACTCGTATGCCTTACGAACCACATCTCTTCCTGTGCTTCCCCCGCCTCGGCTCCGGTGGATACACACTCCCACCCCCTTTTGTCACTGTCACACACACTAATGTCCTAACCTCTCACCCCTCTCTCAAAGGGCCCTTCCGCCCTCTCTAGCCGCCTCGTCTCTCCCTCCATCAGCTCCCTCTTAACCTCGTCCAGCTCCATCGTCTGGCATTTTATACGCGCCGTTCTGCGCCCGCGTCGCCGCCGCGTTGGGGAGCGAGTTCCACAAGGCGCTGATGCTAATTATCTTCACTTGGACGTTGAAGTGGAAGATGCCCCTTGCCTTATTGAGTATAGCGCCTCCAGTCAACACCTACCACTCTGCTCGATCTCCCCGCGAAACACAAACATCACCGACCACAACCAAGTCGCCGCCATGGAAATACTGTTCAGTCAAGGAAATTGCTCGGTGCTCTGCTCTCGTTCTTATACCTCATTAGTGATACGACACGGTGCTCCTCTCAGTGCAGAGTTGCGCTGTCAACGTCTCACTCTGCAAGACTATCCACCTCATTCACAATATTGTCCTGGGAGCGACTTGCAGAGTTCACACTGTCCAAGATCGACCGCTGAACGAGGATGAAGATTGCTACAGTCTTCTACGTCTCGAATGCAATTGTTGGCGAGACAACTATACCGACTTCAGAGTCTCGCCTGATCATTCCGATTCGTCCGACCAGCGAGATTCTTCGCAACTTCCAGTCCCGCAACCCTTCCAAATGTCAAACTCCGCAACACGCTAGTGGCCGGAGGGTACTCGTGATAGTACAAGCCTGTAAGCTCACCCGCAGAATACAGACCGGGAATTGGGACGTTGTTCGTGCTCAGAACTTGAGCCTTCGTGTTTGTCTTCAGCCCACCATAGGTGAACGTCAGATGCGCGGTCATCGGGTAGCCGTAGAAAGGACCTTGGTCGATAGGGTTCGCCCAGTTCGTCTTGTCTGGGGAAAGACCATGGGTACGCTTCCCATCGAGAGCGAGTAACTCAAACGGCTTGTCGTTGCAGGCGGCGTTGAATTCGGACACCGTCTTCTCCAGCTCCTTCGGATCGAGACCCAGTTTCTCTGCGAGCTCGGGAATACTGTCGGCCTTCACAGGCTCCTGATCGGTGGTGTCATAGACCCAGCCCGGCCTGAAACGATTCATGATCGTGCTGTCGGTCACAAAGTACGCCTTTTGATCCTGGTCGCGCCACGTCTCGAGAGCGATCATCTCGAAAGTCGCGAAAAGGTGGCGCTTCCCTTCGTCATAAAATCGCTTGCAATGTTTGTTCACTACAATCCCGTAGTTGTGACCCCAGATCACGGCATCGGGCTTTGTCGCGCGAATGTCAACCAGCTCGGAGTGTGTACCATCGAAGGATCCGGCGGTGGCTGCACCGACGGACAAGCCCATCTTCAGTCCTGCACCGCGGTTGTAGACGAGGCCTGGTGCGATGAGTGGGAGATCCACCGTCTTGCCTCCCACGTACTTCGCCAGCATCTCCCTGTTGCCTTCGAAGCCTCCGCACGCCAGGACGATATTTTTGCCAAGAACATCCTGGAGCAGACCATCGTTCTTCCGAACCTTCACGCCACGCATCTGTCCTTGATCTGTCGTCAACAGCGACTGAGCTTCCGTTTCCCACATGATGTCGATGTTGTCGTACTTCTTGAAGTGAGCGAAAAGAGCATTGATGATTGCGTGGCCACCGCCTTCCGGAAACACGAAGTGCTGGCCCGTCTTGAATTCCAACAACACATCTTTCTCGTCATGATGGTTCAACTGCACCCCATGATCAATCAAGTACTGTGCCACCTCCGGCACGAGCTGTCCTAGTTTCCTGCAGTAATCGAGATCTGCGAGGCCCTTGCTCACCTGATCCATCTCTTTCACCCAGTCCTCGTCGAAGTTGTTGTTCTTGTCGAGGCGCAGGTAGGCCATGGTCCAGCGAGAGGCGCCGCAGCGCTCGCCTTGCTTGCCGACCTCGATCAGAGCTACGCGGCCTTTGGTGTTGTCCTTCTTCATCTGCTCAAGCGCGTTCAAGGTGGCCATGGATCCGGCGAACCCTGAGCCCACGACTACGAGGTCATATTGAGTAGCCATGGCGAGAGGGGTTCAAGACAGGACTGGAAGTCCAACACTACACGGAACGTGAGCCCCTCCGCCCAATACAGAAAAGGCGAGTGTAGAAGAACAAGGGATCTACCAGTGTCTCAGTATGTTGCAGGAATTGCACTTCACTGATCGGCGTCAAATCTGCCGCAGACAGTCCTTCTGTTTGCACGAGCATGGCACGAGGTCATTTACGTCTCCTTATATGTCGCCCGGATCAAGAGGTGGGGTTCAACCCCTTTCCCGACTCTCTGGGCATTCCAGACCCTAAAATCTGTACCCCGCATGTAATCCGGAATTTCAAGAACAGCATGTGGATAGCCGTTGGGAAACGCAAGCCACAGAGGAGGCAGACTCCGACCATTCGGAGTTCAGATTCCATGCAAGCTTCTAAGCTTGCTGTTACCCCGCAGTGGAAATAAGAACTGCATAGAAAGTGCAGCAGGCAGCAGATCAAGCTATATGAGGTTGGAGGCGACTTACTCAATGATACACATAGCAAGTTGCTACTTAGGGGAAATGAGAGTGTAGAAAGCTCCGCGCTTGGCGGCATGGGTCCTTGGTTCGACACCTGACGACTTTCAAGTACCATGTACCTTCTTATAGATGTCACAAAGACCACGACCTTCTAGTCAACCCAGCCGACTGGATGGGGGTTGGTATCCAACGTTCGTTTACATGTAGAAGATGGCGCCGCGTTAGCACGCTATCGGGGCTAGAAGAACGTCCCACGTCGATAAGCACGGTACTTCGTGCAAGCATCTGGAACAAGCCTGGAGGAACGAGGAAAACATCTAAGTCACTGTCGCATTCTTAGTCCATCGGGCTCGACCACAAGTACGCAGCGAATAGAGGATCGAAAAAGAAACGCTCATTTCGATGCAAGTATCTCAAAGCGCATGCCAACTCTGGATCCATGCACTCTCCCCTGCATTCACGTCCCCAGTAGGTAACAGCTCACCACCTTCTTCCAATCAAACCACGCCTCCCTCCACTTTCTCACCCATACTCTTCGTCTTGTAGTAAGTAGCGCCTTCAAGCGGCTTACCCCAGCTTTGCCGATTGACCACAAACGACTCCCATTCCGGGTTCGGGATTTGCGGGAAGATGCCGAGTTTGAGGACCGTCTTGCCCTTGTACAAAGGCGTCATGGACTTGATGGGGCTGGAGATCTAAGGGTCAATGACGGATGGTGAAGTGGATTTGCAGGGGTCGATGTGGAGTTTGATAAAAGTTGAGGTAGGAAAGAAGAAGCGATCGCGGAAGGAGAGGAGAGGAGAGGAGAGGAGAGGTAAGGATGTAGAATGTGTAGGAGAAGACGAGGGAGTAGTGACTGAGTAGGAATAGAGAGGAAAAGGGAGAAGACGTACGTGCCGCATATTTTGCAAAAGTACCTATCGACCGGCGTCCCACTCCCCGTTCTCGGATCGCTATACACGCTCAGATTTTCCTCGCCCGTGATCGTCACTTTCTCCGTTTCGATAGTGAGGTTCGTAGCGTAATCTGCATCGAATCCGTCACAAAATTATACTCTGAAAATCACAGCCGCAGCCTGCACGGCCTGCATGACTTTGGCAGAGCGTCAGAGGGATTTGGGTTTGATGCACATACCTGATCCAGCAGTCTTCTTGCAGTTCGTGCAGTGGCAGATGTGCCCGCGCCGGTTCGAGCCGAAGAGGTTCGGGTCGTTCACTTTGATCCACACGGCGCCACAGTTGCAGGTCCCTTCCATTCTCGAGATGCCCCAAGAAATGCCAAGATGAGATGGGAACACGGAAATGCTCGACTAATAGTTAGGGGATGTGTTGTGAAACTGGTAGAATTGGACGAGGACCGGAGTGAGGTTAGTGGTTGACGTCGGATCTCGGGGTGAGGTGGGGGTTTGGTTTCGCAGTCCCTCGGGTCTTTGTGGAGGGCTCACGCTAGTGCAGCGTTATACCCGAGTTCGCTCAATATGCCATTCAAGGAGACGTGAAATTCAGTGTGCTTTTGGGGGCCACTTGTCTGAGGGAAACGCTCACAAGAGCTAGCAGCAACTGGAATCATAAGAGCGGACAAATGTGATGTAAATGGAACAGGCGATAGAAATGAAAAGACGAATGTTCATGATCACTTATGCTTCTTTGATGGCATAGGGGATGCTTCTATGTTACACCGCGCTTCTTGTCAAGCGCATGTTGTAGCTCTATCGTGATGCAGTCCAAAAGGGGCGCTTAAAACACAACATCGAAGCCCTGCACATCATGTTGTCTCCCAGTCCGGATTCTGTCCTCGCGTCAGCAAACCGGTTGCTCAGAATCCCAAGTTGGAGGAGGGCTACTGTACCTTTCGTAATATCACGAGCCCCTCAAGCGTACTGGCCAAGCTGATGTATTGCTCGTCCTCTAATTCCGCCCTCTCCCCGTACCCCAATAGCACTGGGGTGCTCTGGGTTTGCCAACCCGTGATTGTCTTCGGTCTACCCGCTTGTCCGACAATATCCACCGCTTGTCCGACTCGCACGTTGACTGTCAGTGGCTTAAGGTCTTCGTCCAGCGTGACAAGAAATCTAGGATGCATGGCAGTGACAAGGAAGTAGAGAAGATAGTGCGAGTCAGCGAGGACGAACTGCTTCGGATCGATCAGAGAGACGAGCACCGTGAGCAGCCCCGCTGCAGCGACTCGCGAGAGAACTTGTCGGTCAGTGTGGAAGGGGTTAAGCGAAAGGGTGCCTTTGCCCATGTGGACGAGACCTTGCGCGATGCGGACCATGAACAACGCGTTCGGGTCCCGGTGATAGTAGCTTGCCAGTTGCCGTAGAAGCTGTGCTAATCGTGCGTTGTTTGTGCCAGCACCGAGAATGCCCATGGAGAAGATAGCATTGATGGCAACATCGTTGTCATTGTCGTGGCTGTACCTTGAGAGCGTGTCGTATACTTTCATCTGTGGGTTGCTAGGGCTGATCAGACCCATGGCTAAAGGCACGGTTTTCCGGATGTTGGCTTCTCCGTAGTGCATGAGGTGACCGAACTGCCGCAGTACCATTTCTTGACCGACTTCCTCACCCATGGCGACAAGTGATAAGCCGATGACTGCGTAAGCCTGCAACAACTCGTCCCCCTTCTTCTCGTCGTTGTCTTCCTCGATGTGCTCATTGCAGATGTGTAGTAGTTGTTGGAGCTTCAAGACTGCTCCGGTGCCTGCCCAGGCACACACTTCGGCAAGCACTGATGCTGGTTTCGACATGGGATGGTCAATGGCCTTGAGCGTCTCCGTGATCACATCGACCTCCTCTTGTTGACCGAAGAACAATAGTGCAAGACCCAGAGCCATGAATCTTGTCCACTTGTCTTTCAGCTGCTTCGCCCGGTCTTCGTCCAGGAACGTCTGGACAATAGCTTCACTGACATCGCTGTTGGCTGAGCCGACGAAGATCATACCAAGAGACAGAGCGGCCATGGCAGAAAGCTGCATTTCAAGTGACGTGTCTGTCACCATGGGCAATAGAAACTCGAGAAGACCTTCGTTCTTCGAGCCAGCATACGCCAGGCCAAGACCCATGATCGCCGCGACTCTTATGGCGGGATTCTTGTTCTGCAGCTCGTCGCCAAGCAATGCTAACGCAGGGTCCGCGTCGAGTCGCACGCCAGAGTTGATGATACCTGTCGCAAGCATAGCACCTGCCTTGATGTGATCCTCTTGCGCGTGGGTGTATTTGTCGATATTGTCCAACCCCATCTCCACGTCCCATTGCATGAGGAGACCTAAGGATGCAGTCACGGACATCATGCCTTCATCTTTTGTCTTCCACACCCAGCTGTTCTTGGTGTCGCCAACTAACATCAACTTGTCGGTTCCGAATCCAGCGTTGACGAAGGCATTGACAAACCCACTTGCGAGGTTGTGCCTTGCCGAATCTGTGTTTGTCAGACCAGCTGTTCTGCTGCTCTCAAGATGGCTCTTGTAGATATCCTCAGGTAGCTTGGGGTCCAGAATATTGAGCTCCTTTGCCAATGACTTAAAGTGGTCAGGTAGTCTCGTGTTGTTCAGACATTCTTGCAGCTCTGTATCCTCCTGTTCTTCCTCTGGCAGATCAAGCCATATACGCTGTCGGCCAATCAGAAATGCCATCTGCCTCTTCATCGACTTGTCATCTGTCGCTTCGAAGGTACTTTTGATGAGGTCCATGTCGTTGAGCCGTATTGCTAGCGCCATGGCTTGTGTGTATCGCTTGTGTTTCATATAGATATCGTGTGCCATAGAGAGGAATGCGTTGTCGTCAGGGTATGTGAGTAGTGGGACCATGCTTGAAGAGGTCAGCACTCTGGGTCGTGGTATACTAAATTTGAGGTCTGTTTACCTGACCATGTACAGGCATACTCGCGAGTATGTGTTTTCATCTAGGAACCGACCGAGTTCACCAATCATCTCAAGCTCGCTGAGGAGATCGACTGCGTCGGCTTCGGCATTGTGGCTGAGGAAGAAGGCACAAGGTTAAGGGCAAGACCTATCAGATCATCGGAGTCTTGGTCCTCGTTGAGCCGCTTCTGGTATTCTTGGCCGATCTCCAGAGCAAGATGCCGCATGTATTCATGGCCCCAGGACCCCAAGTCTGTGGACGGAGCTAGAAGGCGGTACTTCAGGGTGTCTAGGCTGTCTTCATCTGATGTCATGCCCAGTACAGAAAGCATGTCCGCCATCGAATCCTAGCGGCCATCAACAATAGTCTTGCGCAATACCAGATGTCAAACCATACCTTGTCTTCCCCAGCAGGCCATTTCGCGTATGTGTCCTCGAGCTTCTGGTAATGAGGCCTGAGAAATTTGAGTGGTTTGGGTACCGCGGTCATAGACGAAGTTGAGGTCTTGATGAATGTCTTGATAGCTTCGAGAGTCGGTTTGTACAGGGAACTATCTGACTCCTATAGGGATATGTACGGTCAGTCTTCCATAGTCAGCACACGAGTGAGGTGCAATGTACCCGTAACCGTTCCACTAACATCTCTAGGTCATTCTTGAGTTGCTGATCTTCCTCGCTGAGCTCCTCTAGGACACCGTCAGCTGAGATATTCCATGGTCCACTAGACGAAGGTCCTCTGGTCTGCTTGATAGTCCATCTCTTGCCGGAGGCTCAACATGCGGAGGGCTCAACATACCAGGTGGAAGTAAGCCGTCCTTTACTGTCTTGCCATCCTTATCCTTTTCTGGCTCTTTCGTCCCGTTGACGCCCTTTACGTCGTTTGCATCTTCGACTTTGCCCTTGCCCTTGTCCTCTGACATAGGCTTCTCGTCCTGCGCCATCCCGGAGCTTGATCAGTAAGGGTGGCTAATGCGTGATAGTGTATCCGGGGACGAGACGAATATATGAGGCCTCGGAATTTGGTGGCGACTGATGGGTATGCAGAAGAGAAGACTCGGTGAGTGATGAGAGTAGATGTTGGCTGTGGAAGAGGCGGGAATCAGTGTTGCAGCTGTTGGTCTGTCTGTTGATGCGCGTCTTGAGCTTCGTGAGATGATGGCAGAACATCGGGCTCTGTCCGGGACTTTTTTGGACGAGGCGCTTTTACACCTCCGCGCAGAGCAACGACCTGAATTCGACAGCACAGGTACAACTTTACCTCTCTCGACTCTGTTCCTTCTACTGCACAGATGAAGCTCGACACAAAAGCAATGCGCTACCTCACGGCAGAGGACTGGCGCGTTCTCACGGCGGTACGCTCGTTTCCCATGCCAAAGCAGGTCATCGAAGACTGACAGCTGATGAAGGTGCTTGCAGGTGGAAATGGGTAGCAGGAACCATGAACTAGTCCCCACTCCTCTCATTGCCCAGATCTCCGGTCTGCGCGGTGGTACCGGCGTTCACAAATGCATCTCGAATCTCGCGAAAGTCGGCCTCATAGCGAAAGTCAAGAACGCCAAATGTGGGTGTATACATTCCACAATACAAGTATACATGCTGAAACCATTGCGATTAGACGATGGATACCGACTTACCTACGGCGGCCTGGATTACCTTGCGCTAAACACGCACCGTAAGCAGAAATCGGTCTACAGCGTCGGCAACCAGATTGGCGTTGGGAAGGAATCCGACATCTATGTGGTAGCAGACGACTCTGGCACACAGCGAGTTCTGAAAATACACAGATTAGGGCGTATCTCCTTCCGCACAGTCAAGGCAAATCGGGACTATCTGCGGAATCGCTCATCCGGATCATGGATGTATATGTCACGCCTGGCCGCAATGAAAGAGTTTGCATTTATGAGTGTACTCCGAGACAATGGGTTTCCAGTCCCCAAGCCTATCGCACAATCACGGCATACGATCGTCATGTCTCTGATCGATGCGTTTCCCCTGCGTCAGATTTCTTCCATACCAGAACCGGCCTTGCTATACTCGGAGTTGATAGACATGATCCTACGATTGGCGAGACATGGGCTGATACACGGAGACTTCAACGAGTTCAACATCCTCGTAGAAGAGAAGCCCAGCTCCACTGGCGCTGCAACGTCAACCTCGAAGAACGTGTCTGACGAACCATCTATGCTACCTGTCGACACTCAGCTCGCAGACGCGTCCTCGAATATTTCACCGTCTAGTGTCACCCTTGTCCCTACTCTTATTGACTTTCCCCAGATGCTGTCTGTCGATCATGCAAATGCAGAGTTCTATTTCGACCGCGACGTCTCCTGCATCAAGCGCTTCTTCGAACGGCGGTTCCACTTCAGCAGCGACGAACCGGGTCCGTTCTTTTCCGATGTGAAGAAGACCATGGGAAGGGACAGTAAGAGGCTGGATGTTGAGGTCGAGGCGACAGGATTTTCGAAGCGAATGGCGAAGGAGTTGGAGGTTTATATGAGGGACGTTGGAGTAGATGGAGATGCAGAAACAGAAGATGCTCTAGAAGGCGACCGAGATGACAACGAACCGCCAAGTGCGGATGAAGTGGAGATCGAAGACATTGGTGATGAGAAGTTGCAGCAAGCCGACGTAGCAGGTGAGGCTACGGAGCCTGCGATTGTGGACACAATGGAAAAATTCAGTCTCCAGGCGGAGTCGACTTCTACGGACGCAGGAGAAGCTTCGCTGCCTCTCGACCTGGTCTCGAACCCTCACGACGTCTCCCAAAAGATCCACAGTAAGAAGAAAGCATCTGGCTGGGCGATATGAGAGTCCTAATGCAAGCCTGAGGTGCACACTGATCTTTGCTACCAACGGACGACATAAGGAAGACTCCGACTATTGCCGCGCGTTTTGCAACTGGTCGCGCATCAGTGCCAAGCTCTCGCTGCTACGTCAAACTCCTTCAGCAAAATGGACAGCCATCGTCAACAACACACGACGGTACAGCGGAGAGGCACAACATCTGTCGCACAGATGGACTTCAGAGCCAGAGAGTCCTCTCGGCCAGGCCTTCGACCATGAACCGCCCACAAAACGCTTTCCTCCTGTGAAGTTGTGTTGGTGGGCGGATGCTTCCGCGCTCCGGCTTCTTTCCGCGGCCCTGTCGAACCATTCCGCATCCTCAATATTAGAATTATCAGATGTAGGAAACCTGCCGAGATGCGGAGAACAGAGATAAAACACGAGACGTAGCAGAGTTTCGCAAATCTGCTGAGCTTGCTGCTCTACTTTTGTCTCGTGTTCTGTCTGTTTCCGTGAGGTGTTTGACTTGTCCACGTTCGATTCCAGGCTTCCATTTAGCTGCTGTATACGAAATTCGCCAAAATGATCTCCTACATCCTCCCAATCCTTGAGAACCAAATACTTCACCACTCAACTCGTACACTAGCTGTCTCCATCCTCCTTGTCCCTATTGTCTATGTAGTTGCCAACGAATACGTCCGATATGCCGCTCGTATCGCCAAGTTTCGCGGCCCACCAGGTCTGCCACTTATCGGCAACATCGCCGACATTCGGGTCAATGCAGCTGAGAAATACCGGCAATGGGCGAAAACGTATGGCGACGTCTACCAGATTCAGTTGGGCAATATTCCCGTTGTCGTGGTGAACAGCGCAGATGCTGCAAGGAAGATCTTTGGGCAGAACTCGCAAGCACTGTCGAGCCGACCCGTGTTCTACACCTTCCACAAAGTATGACGGGCCAGCCTCTTGACGGCGACGAGCGGGTTGCTGATATTATCGCTCTGCAGGTTCTTTCCAACACAGCAGGCACAACAATCGGCACTTCGCCCTTCTCCGACTCCCTCAAACGCCGTCGTAAAGGTGCCGCCTCAGCCCTCAACAAACCATCAGTAGCAACGTATATCGACCACCTCGACGTCGAAACTAAAGACTTCGTTCGCGAAGGGCTACTTCAAGGTCAAGCAGGCAAGATCGGCGTAGATCCTATGCCCATGATCCAGCGTCTTTCGCTCAGCTTGGCGCTTACGCTGAACTGGGGCACACGTCTCACGAGTTCAGACGATGCCATGTTCCACGAGATCACCGAGGTCGAAGAGGAGATCAGCAGGTTCCACTCCACTACCGGCAATCTTCAGGACTACATTCCCCTCCTGCGCCTCAACCCCTTCAGCTTCGGCTCCAAAAGGCCCGCGAGATGCGTGATCGCCGCGATGTGTACCTAACCAAACTGAACCGCGATCTCGAAGATCGTATGGCGAAGGGCACGCACAAGCCCTGCATACAGGCGAATGTGATCATGGATACGGAGGCCAATCTGAATAAGGAGGAGTTGAGGAGTATCAGTCTGACTATGCTGAGCGGGGGCCTGGACACTGTGACAACGCTTGTGGCGTGGAGTGTTGCGCTGTTGGCGCAGAGGACGGACGTGCAGGAGAAGGCCATTGAGGCTATCCGGGAGCTTTACCGCGAGGATCAGCCGCTTTGTGACGCCGAGGACGATCAGAAGTGTGCGTACGTCGTTGCGCTTGTAAAAGAGTGCTTGAGGTGGGTCGTCCATGATTTCCACGTCCGCCACTCCACTCCAGAGAACTCACGTGTACCCAGATACTACACCGTCCTGCGCCTCGCGCTCCCCCGTGCCTCCGTAAAACTCATAACCTACAATAGCATCCCCATCCCCTCTGGCACAACCATCTTTCTGAACGCATGGGCCTGCAACATGGACCCCACCGTGCACCGCGACCCGGCCGTCTTCCGTCCCGAGCGCTGGCTCGAAACGCCCGACGCGCCCCTCTTCACCTACGGCCTCGGGTACCGCATGTGCGCGGGCAGCTTGCTCGCGAACCGCGAGTTGTACCTGGTGTTCTTGCGCACGATCAGCGCGTTTGAGATTGTGAAGGGCTCGGAGGTCGATGTGGATCCGGTGAGGGGGAGTGCGGATCCGACGAGCTTGGTTACGATGCCGAAGCGGTACGAGGTCGTGTTTAGACCGAGGAACGAAGCGCTTCTGAGGGAGGCTCTTGGGGGGGCGGCGGAGAAGCGCGAGTGAATCGAAAGACACAATTACATGCATTGGCTCGAACGACGTCTAAACCCTTTAGTGTATCTGGCCAGGAAACGTACACGAGAACTCGATCTGCAGTAGCACCCACCACACTCGCATCCAGATGGATCATCCTCGAGAAGCTCGGGTTGTCCAGTCGGTCGGATACTACGCAGAGGGATTTTGTGGGGGGAATGGTAGACGGAGGCTTCGTGGAAGAGGGAGATTTCGGACTGCTTGAGAAGAGTGACCTTAGGGTGGGCACCGGATGTTTGTGGAAAGGCGGGTGTACAGGATTCGAGGCTGGTTCTTTGAGGGTGGGTGGCCTACTCGGATATATATATAGGAACACTGAGACAAGATGCGCGAGAACCTTCGAGAACGAATAGTTACGGGAAATTCTAGTTGGTAGACGACTGTCTGGACTTTTACGAAGGATAGTTCGCTGTTCCAGCGCGTATATCATGAAGGAAAAAGACAGAGAAAGGATAGCACAGAGACGTTATGCACCGCTGCCTCTTGGAGAAACAGTACAATGCGAAGACCTGATACTCCTCCGCAAGCTGACGAGCAATACGAGGTCCGCCTGCAATTTGCTCAGGCGCAATCAGAGTCCTTCAAGGTGCTCTGTTCAGCAGGCAGGTCATTAGGCTATTCAGGACCGGCTAACAGTGCTCGGGGACGTTCAAGCTTCCCGACTCTTCTTCAGCAGACTAGACAGTGCAGTTCCGTCCTTTGTCGAATGTCGCAAGTGCGCCCTTATTGGTCACGATGGAAGGCACATATCGGATAGATTCTACGGTGAATATGACGAGGTCGTAGCAATGCTAGCAACCAAGATACCTCCTCTCAATCCAGCGATCCTCCAGATCTTCGACAACTCTACCAACCACCACTTTCATCCCCGGAAAGACACTCATCATCCTGTTGACGCCCAACTTCCCAGCGTAGTAGGTGACAAACACGATGTTCTCCTCAGGTACGCCATGATCGACGAGAACCCTCACCGCCATGAGCGCAGCGCCACCGCTTGACATCTGAGGATCGAGCAGCAGCACCCTCTCATGCGTTGCGATATCATCCGGTAGCTTCCTGTAGTGCAGTTCTGGTTCGCCAGTGCGCCAGCTCGTCTGGATAAGCATTCGGCCGGTGCGGCAGTCGGGTATGACGCGTTTGAGACCGGTTTCGAGAACGCTGCCGCCACGGAGGACAACGACGGCACTGGTCTCACCAATCTGTCTTAGTCCAGCGTAGGTTTTCCCTGTTGGTGTTTCTACGGTCTGAGGCTCGTAGTGCATGCACTCGGTTGCCCTGACGAATGATAAGAAGGGGGTAATAGTGTGTGTGTTTGGGTGAACTGCGTACCTCTCTACCAGCAGCGCTGCAACACGGTCGAAGTAGAAGATGAAATCTTCCCTCTCGACATCCCCACCCATCAACAGAGTATGGATACCTACGACTTGCGGGCTTTGTTGTAGAACAAGCACGTTCTTCGATAATGGTGCATCTTCAACAATCTTACCAAGACGCTTCAATTCATTCTGGTGCATTTTGGATTTGTATGCCAGAGTTTTCCGTATGCGGTCCGATACCATGCCTATGTTTGGGTCAGCAAAGCACATCAACCTGTCCGCACGAGATACCCACTAATTGCTACTTTGTTCTCAATGCCCCTCGGTACGATAATATCTATTTGAAGGCAAAAAAATTAGCGGTCTGAGGCAAGGAGCAGGTCATGTACCAAGGAGTGAGGTATGGGTTATACATCAGAACAAGAAAGATGATGGATTGTGTTTCCTCAGCGATCCACAGATCGTCGGCTGAACTATGCAATTGACTTGGTTCATCATGTGGTGGTGAGATGCGTCACGAAAGCTCAACGAACTCATCTTACCTACCAGCGACTTCACGTTGCGGCTCAACATACTTGTGAAAGTACGGCTTGACAAATGAGAACCACTGTTTGATGCAGCCTTCAATGTCCCGCCCCCTGTATTGCACGTCGCGAACAACTTCCTTGCCATCACTGTAAGCACAATCTCTTGCTTAAGGACGGGTATACATACGTCTTCTGGACAGACAGAGATCACTATCGGCTTCAGCGAAGATCTCTTGGAGGTCAGTGGCAATATTCCTGCAACGGCTGAGGTGTGCTGACCTTGAGATCGAGCATGTCGAGGACCCTTTGATCGTGCAAGGCGAAGATGCCCTCCACGATCAAGACATGCGGGGAATATATGGTCATGGTCTTCTCGAGTCGAGCATGCTTCTCGAATGAGTATACCGGAAGCTCTGCTTTCTTGCTGGCCAACACTGATTAGTCGATTGAATCGAAAGCTCTGAGAACGTCTTATCCTACCCTTCCTTAATCTCTCTGAGCTTTTCCACTAGAATTTCGAAGTCGATTGCTTCGGGCGCATCAAAGTCATACTCGTTTCTGAAAGCCTGTTCGGACTGCTCCGGAGTGAGTGGCTTGTAGAATGAGTCCTACGAAGGATGAGCGATAGTCCAGCCATTTAGTTGCGAAGCAGTTACCATCGACATGATGACGACCCAAGGAAGGCTCAGCTCAGCTATAATAGCTAATGCCAGTGAGGTCTTCCCCGAGCCTGAGCTGCCAGCCACGCCGATGATAGACGTGTTCGCCCATGGCGGCGAGTAATGGGCTTTCTGCATGCCGAGTCTGTGCAGGTCTTCTACGCCATAACGATTGCAGAACCTCAAAGCTCCTTGTTGGAGGAACGACCGAATACACAACTGCGTACGCGGAGTCGAGTCAGGTAATTAGAATGAGGAACCTCGAAGTGATGTCCTTCGCAAGAACTTCAGGGCACGTGCTACACCCCTACACAGAAAACCATTTCGACGACCACCAACGCGTTAGCGCAAAGTCGCGAAGCTCCAACTGCAGCTTCATCCGACTCGCGACAACACCCACCGTCTTCGCAACCCTCCAAAAAACGAACCACTGTCCATCCACCTCCACTGCTACTAGTCGACCCAATCCACCACGCACCTTCCCTACTACCGCCCCTCCGCAACCGCCAAAATGTCCGACTCCCAGCTCTTCGAAGACACCTTCTTGATAACAGACGTCAACGCGCAAAAGTACGACCGCGTGACCCGCCTAGCGGGGATGAGCGTCGATGCCGACACGGCGCTGACGCTCGATGTGAATTCGGAGCTGTATCCAGTCGAGGTGGGCGAGCACATCACGCTGATGCTGGCGAACACGCTGAATCTAGACGGGACGAAGATGGGGGAGAGGGGATGGCGGGACCAAGGGTAAGCGGGGGGGGAGACTCGGATTCCAGATACTGGGTGCTGGAGGCGAGGGTTCGATGCTGGATACAGGGGTTTGGGGGCAGCAGGCTGATTAATATCGATACAACAGGGTCGGACATGTGACATTGGCGGACATGTACGACTACGTGTGCTACGGGAAGGTGTATCGCTTCGAAGAGGGTGAAGGGGACATGATGTGAGCCTCGCCTCAGCCTATCAAACATCGTCAAGAGACTAACGGTCCTGCAGCAGGGTGTTTGTGAGCTTCGGTGGACTGCTGCTATACCTGGAGGGACCGTACAAGAAGCTTACGGGGCTACGGATCGACTACGTTTACATGCTGGTCAAGAGGTAGATGGGCTGTCGATGTGAACGCAGTGGGCAGAAGTGGTGAAGCTTTGCAAGGCGTTCGGACGGCTCAGGACTCGTGGGACAGGCGAATCAACCTGGCTGCAAGACGTCCTTCCGAGTGTGGGACATAGAACTTCATTTAGCGACGGCGTCTGGGTATCTAAAAGCGCACATTCCACGAGCCTCATTGATCTTCTTACGGCGTGGGAAACTCCAGCCTACGATGCAGCCGGGCCACGATCTCGATATAGTCCTTCTCGTTCTCGCAAGTCAAGATCCCGTGTCTCACGAAGAAATCGAGCAGCACCATCGCGCAGTTCGGCTTGAACTCGCTCCGTGCCATGGCCTCCTGCACCTCCTGCACAGTCCACAGATAGAACTCCTCGACCTCGCTGTCGCCTGGTCTTGGCACGACGTCCTCGTCCAGCTCTAGGTCGTAGATGTACTCGCACTCGGGCTGCAGCAGCCCCGTCTCGCCGCCGGCCCGCGCGTCGCGGATGTAGAAGTAAGTGACGCAGCCGCACGCCCTCGCCTCGCGCCTCACCAACTCCTCCGGCAGCGACGCCTCCTCCGCCGCCTCGCGCACCAGGCTCTCGAACGCCGCCTCGCTCGTACTGATGCCGCCCGCGACCGTGTTGTCCAGCATGCCGCCGTACGTCTGCTTGTTGCGCGCCCGCCACGGCACCCAGATCATCAGCGCGCCGCTCTCTTTGCCGCGCACGAAGGCCGTCATGTGCACGCCGTAGGTCACAATGCCGAAGAGCGAGGATGCGGCCCGCTCGATGGAGAAGAGCAGCTCGCCGCCTGCGGCGTAGACCGGGTACAGCTCGTTGCGCCAGCCGCGCAGGACGCGGAAGTGGTCGGTTTTCCGCATCGCTTCGCATGTTGCGGCGATGATGGCGCTTCTTTCTTCGGCGGTGCTGCCGCCGTTCAGAGTCAGGGTGCGGGTGTCGTCGTCGAGCGTCCAGGAGGAGAGGCCGCGGAGGACTTCGGCGACGGAAGGGAGGACGTAACCGAGAGTAGAGGAGCTGTTGGCGATTCGGAAGTGGTAGTATATTGAGACGTGCTGGAGGTAGACTTCGGGGTCGGTTTGGTAGTAGGGGAAGCTGTTGGTTCGATGTTCCGTGAGATGTGCAAGAGGTCGAGTAGTGGTAAAAGTATTGACTTACGCATCGCACTCGTTGATCAAGTCGAGGTTGGACTTCATAGCTGGTTGCGGAGGTAGCTCTTCCATCCTGTCAGGTTGCCTCGCTCGGGCTGGGCAATTGTCTTTCCTGGAAGCAATGGAGTGATTGAAGCGTGAGGGAGCCCAGTCGTTGCGAAGAGCCTCAGCCTCAAGCCCTATAGGTTGCGCTTGCGTCACTGACCAGGCGAGCTCGAACATTCGAGCCGCATTCTCCAAACGTCACTGTGCGAACATGAAGCCCATCAGCATGTATTCCGCATCGTTTACTAATCACACAATCGTACATACACAGCGTCTCCGTCGAGGCCTGCCAACACCCTGACCTCTTAGCTACCATGTTTGGCGCCATTGTGGCCGGCCGCCCAGTCCTAGCCCCCGCAACGACGATATCCCCCACGCAATACGCATTCACCATCCCCGCGAGCCCGCCCTTCCACCACATCGTGATCTTCCTGCTTCCCGGCACGACGCTGCCCGCCGACTCTGCGGCGACCGTGTGGATCCAGCTTCCGCCCTCGACGGAGTTCAAGCTGCTCGGGGGCATCGCGAATGAGAAACAGAGCGCGGTGTTCAAGGTCAATAATGCTGGGAATGCGGTGGGAGTGAATGGCTCAATGGGCATAGACATCGATGCTATGGTCGATGAGGCAGCTGCCCCTGCCGATGTTGCGGCGGGAGCGGCGGATATAGTCATTGGCATCTCAATCGAGCCGATAGCCAACGTCGAGGCGCAGCTGGCGACGCTCAAGCAGGCCTCCACCACTCAGTCTTCCTCGGGCTCTGAAATTGCTCGGTATCGACCAGCTGCTGCTGTTGCTGCATCACCGGTGTCTACGAAGGTGCTGGCGCAGCGGATCATTGGCAACGCGTTCAACTTCCTGGCGAGCTTTGGCAGCGACGTCGTGCCTTTGAAGGCGTTCCAGGATTGGTGGACCAAGTTTGAGAAGAAAATCGAGCTGGATCCGACCTTCTTGGAGAGGGAGCAGGGGTGAGGGAGAGCAGTGACGGGGACTGGGTGTCCTGGATTCACGAGTTGAATGGGATGGTCGCCGTGTGGAGGAAGTAGGCCTTGGGAAGGACCATCCTTTCGTGACAGCTCCAATGGCAAGGGATTGAGGAGGCGGGAGTCTACAGCAGGCCCTGGAGTATGCCGCCGGTCTCCCAACAGCTTTGGTAGTGTACAGCCTCTGCTATATGCGTCGAAGGTGGTGCGGTCAACTCATGAGGAGGACATAGGTGCAATGGGAGTTCAATGTACCGCACAAGTAGCATCTTGGGAGTCAAATTTTATTCAGAGCTCTCGATTTCGAAGCACGTCACTGTCAATAGAAGTCAGATGATTGTAGAAGAGCCAGCTTCCATTCCACACTCTAAAAATACAGAAAAAAACACATCGCATGGGCCGGCCGAAGCCAGACGCCCGGGGTATATCGCAGCACACATGACTCCCCCCAACCAAACACCAAAAGAGGAACAAGAAAGCCTCCAGACGGTCTCCCACACCAGCGTCTCCAGCAACGCACAAAACACCACCAATACATGACGTCCCCTCCGGCCCCGTGGCCCCAGCGCAGACAACCAGAGCCACCAATTCAAAGTCCCAACTCTCATCCGACTCTTCTCGCCCTCTATGCCTCCACCTCTCCACATGCAGTCTGAAGGTACACTAGGCACCGACGGTAGCAAGCAGATCGACGGCCCAGCAGCACGCAGGTTGGACGGGCACTAGGCACCGAACGGCGCCTGCGGCGGCTGGGAGTGGGTCAGGTAGTGAGCCGCTCTTGGTTGACAAGACACGAAGGCCCTGCCGGGGCCAAGAGTGGTGCTTCCCTGGCGACCGCGACACTTTGGTTGATCGAGCCTAGGAGAGAGTCAGTGCGTTGGGTGGTGGCCACTGGTTGTCCTTGCTCTTTCCAAACCCCCGGAAACAAGACGTCGCTGCCAGAAGCAGCCGAAACGAAACACACCACCGTGCTGCCAAAGCAGCCCAGAACCACCCCACGCTGCACTCAGCAGCAGAAAACAACCTCCCGGGCTGCCATAGCAGCTGAACAGACGACTCCGCGCTGCAGCAGGAGCCACAACGCACCACCGCTGCTAGAGCAGCCCAAACCACAACAAAAAATACTGCAGGGTAGTCCAAAACACCCTGCGATGCCCGAAATAGCCCAAACGACACGACAGAACAACAGCACGAACCCCTCCGTGCTGCTTTCAAGCAGACACGGCAGCACACACGGAGAACAAACCAAACAAAAGAAACGAGCCAAAGAAAACGAACAAAAGAAAGGACAGAAACCGCCTCCTCATGCTACCAAAGTAGCCACGAGCACACAAAACAAGAGGGCCCGCACCACAGGGACGGACCAGACGACAAAAGAAAGGACATAGGAGACAAGAAAAACAAAAAGCAACCCATCAACGACGGACAACGCCCTACACTACGGCGCTTGTCCGCTTCAAAACTCGAACGGTCCCGAGAACCCCCCGTTCAGGAGAACGGCCGCGACCATCCTCCTAGCCCGGGGCATGTCCTCGGCTTGAAAGGCCGTTTCAGGAGGAAGGCCTCTCATGACGGCCAGAGTGTTGAAGCAGACAAACACGCCGCAGTCCAGCGCGTTGTTCTGGCGGGCGCTCACCGTCCTGAGCTCCGCCCACTCCTCCTGAACGTACTCCTCGCCGAGCTCGGCCCGCAGCCATGAGCGGACGGCGCGGATGTAGCGCGCGCCGGAGCCACCCAGGCTGTCGAGGTACTCGATTGTCTTGTCCTGGGCGGACACGACGAGGAGGGTCCAGTGGGAGTGGTCGTTGATGGGGACGAAGACCTTGCTAGTCTGAAGGACGCTCTTCAGACTGATCTTCGCCCGCACCGTCCAACGCAGCACGCTCTCGGGGCCCTTGTCTCGGATGTTGTTGTAGAAGTTTGTGTTGAAGGCGTGGTACGGAGGGACCCGCCCGGCCCCTCGCACGTACCCAACCTTCTCGAGACCCCGAGCCACGGCTGCGTTGAGAAACCCGTTGACGACCTCGTCGTTCAACCATCCGACTCCATCTGCTGACGACTGAGGCAAGACTGTCCCCAGATCCTTCCGGGTGAGGCCGATGCCCATTGACTTCGCGACCTCGGCAGCCATGGAGCGCGTCTCCATGGCGCGATTGACCTTATCCTCCCATTCGGGACTCAAAGTGCCAATCAGCTTGACTTCTGC
Organism: Cryomyces antarcticus CCFEE 534; assembly: GCA_000504465.1. Taxonomy (NCBI): domain Eukaryota; kingdom Fungi; phylum Ascomycota; class Dothideomycetes; genus Cryomyces; species Cryomyces antarcticus. The sequence continues at coordinate 156 of AYQD01000052.1, read as the reverse complement.
TGCCTCCGTCAGGGATCTGGCTTCTTCCTCGCGAGCTTGCTGCTCGGCGAGCTCTTGTTCTTCCGCGGCTCTCTTCAATGTATCTTGACGTTCCTGCTCCGCTTTTGCCTCAGCCGCCAGCCTTTCCTCCTCTGCGATCCTCTCGATCTCCTTCTG
>AYQD01000051.1:0-22934 GCA_000504465.1 Cryomyces antarcticus CCFEE 534 | reverse complement strand
CCCCCCCGGACAACAAGAGGAGGAATCAGGAGCTGTTGGAGTAGGCCTTGTCGACCTCCTTCTGATACTTCTCCAAGATGCCCTTGCGGTTGATCTTCTGCGCCGACGTGGTCAAGCCCTACCGAGTCCACAGCATTAGCCTCCGTCAACCAAAGCAAGCCGCGGTGCACGCCCGTTCAACAATACAAGAACCGCAGAAGTAGGACGAGACGGGCGACTACTCACATTCTGCGGCGTCCACTCCTCATCCGCGAGCACGACGCCCTCGATGATCTCGATGCCGGCCAAGCCCCCTTTCTTGCCGGCGGCCTGCAGCTCGGCCAGGACGAGCTTGTTGAGCTTATCGTTGTGGACGAGGTCCTCGATGCCAGAGCCTTCAATGCCGTTGCTAGACGCAAGAGATTTGAGGGCGGGTTCGGCGGGCACGATGATGGCGATGGGCTTGTTCTTGTCCGAGGCCGCGTAGACGCAAATGTTGGCGACGACGGTGGCGGAGCGGTAGATGGATTCGAGCTGCGCGAAGCTCGTCAGTCTTGGGTGGAGCACGGGTAGTATTCACGTGGAACGGACCTTCTCGAGCGCGATGTACTCGCCGTTGAGCGTCTTGACGAGATTCTTCTTGCGGTCGATGATGCGCAGGTGACCCCTCTTGTCGAACTCGCCGATGTCGCCGGTCTTGAACCAACCATCGTCGGTGAAGGACTCCTTCGTTTCCTTTTCGAGGTCGAGGTAGCCCTCAGCGACACTGCCGCCGCGAATCCAGATCTCACCTTGCGGGGGGTCGTTGGCAGCGTGGTAGCCAGCGTCGGGGAAATCGACGAGTTTGACTTCGATGGAACCGGGGACCTCGCCGAGAGCATCGTCGGTCCATGCCAAGGGATCCATGAGCGCACCCATACTATGTCTTGTTACCAAAGAAGCAACCAACTGCAAACTTATGCGGAACGTACGCTGATGTCTCCGTCAGACCATAACCACCGATCATGGGCGTAATAGCCATTGAGATGAAACGTTGAGTATCCTTGGCGATAGGACCACCGCCGTTCATGCATATTCTTAGTCTACCACCAGTCGCATCCTTGATCTTGTTAAACACAATGGCGTCCAAGATTCCCGCACCGATTTCTACTGTTGGATTTTAGGAGTCAGATTGCCATCCCTGTGCGTTTGATGGGTGACTTGGCTTACCGCTGCCGGGAATACCGCTGGACAAGAGGAAGCTCTTTGCAGCCATGGCACCCCAAAACATATTCCTGACAATCAGGTTGCTCTTCTCCACCTTCGCGACAATACCCTTCTTGACCGTCTCCCAGACAGCAGGAACACCGACAAGAATGGTAGGCTTGAACTCACGGATGTCGCCCTTGCAGTTCTTTACGGAGCTATCAGAAAGAGTCTTGGGATTACCGTATCCATGGTGCCTCCCCAGTAGAGACATGCAGTCTCAAAGACAAACTCAAGGATATGAGCTAAAGGCAGATACGTGAGCAAGCCGTCACCTGGTCCGAGATACGGTCCAACGATTACATCTACGCCAGCGACTAGCGACAGAGTTAGAGTCAGGGGTCTTGTCAGCGATTCATTGTGCAGCACCTACTTGCAGCAACCACGTTCTTGTGTTTCAATAGAACACCCTTGGGCGTGCCAGTTGATCCTGAGGTATACATGATGCAGCACAAGTCTTCTGGTTGTGGTGGCACAGGATCGACCGGATTGTTCTTGCCCAATTTGATGAGTTCATCGAAGCTTTGTATGGTAAGGTGCGGATGTGCGTCCTTCAACTTGTCAACGTCGGATTGCTTGACCTCGCTTCCAGTGTTGTAGATGACGTGTTGGATGTCTTTGACTTCTTTCAGTGGGTTGATAAGCTTGGTGAGGAGATGTGGGTCGAGGAAAATGGCCTTTGCATGAGTCTGTGCCAGAGAGTGCTTCAGGCCTTCTTCTCCGAGAGTATCATATGCTGTGACTATCGGCATTGACTGGGAAGTGGCGCCTACAGTGTCGTTCGTGTTAAGGGTCGACTCTCCACAACGCAAACATGCAGCTTGACAAGACAAGGCACTTACCATGCGCTGTTGCGAGCCAGTGAGGGCTGTGACACGAGCTGCATTAGCCTTGTTCTCAAATCCGGTCTTCCTCGAGAAGCTCACCTGGTTGCTGCGAAGATGTGTACCCTGTCGCCCTTGTTCATGCCTAGTTTCCTAAAGCCCATGCCGACCTGTAGCGCAAGCTTCTCATACTCGATGAAGCTCATGTAGTGATACTCGCTAAGCTCAAAGAACGTCCAGTTCTTGTCCACCTCCTGCTCCTTGCCGTCCACCATCTTCTTGATCTTCTTGGTCTCATGGTGCGTCTTCACCACTTTCCGGGAACCCAAAGCTTTGGCATTTCCGAACTTCTTCGCGCTGTGCCGCAGGACGTCGTAGATGGTGGTAATGTCGTCCGAGGGCCTCAGCTTCAGCTGGTCCTTCGTCCGGGTGTTTCGTCGCGGAATCGTTTCTCCTTCGACCTTCTTGTAGCCGGGAGCCTCCACAGTGAAGGGCGGGGTCTTGTAGATCTTGGCCTGCGGCGCCATCGTCTTGAGGTCGGGCATGCTGGCGGTGGTGTATGAGATGTACGTCGGCCGCTGGATGTTTGTGCTTGATGTGTTTCACAAACACAATGTTGCGATGCTGTGGTGTCGCTGTGCTGTGCTGTGCTGATGTTGAGCTTGATCACTCGACAGATGGACACAAGGAAGCTGGTCTGATGACGCCGATTGCCGCTAGCCACCCGCAAGTTCAATGTTTCTAATTACCTCAATGTTTACTGTAACACACACAGGGGAACGTCTTACTTCTACTGCACCTGTACTCTCAAACAACTACGAAGCGCATATGCCGTACTCTTGAGACACTGGACCTGTAGCACAACAATCGTCTTGCTGCACATCTCGGTGCAAGGCGATGGACGTCTTCCTATCAGCCCTGGGGGAGGAAGTGGAAGATCCAGAAGAAGGTATGCTTCGCCTTGACGCTGCTACCTTATACGAGGAACCCACAACGCTGGGGAGCAGGCGATGACCGACCAAGGCAACAGAATCCTTCCTCGTGTTCTCGCAGACCATTCCTCCAGCCCAAGACCTCGGCATGGTTGATCCCAGAATTCCGATATTGGACATCACTGTCGCGGGAAGAGATCTCAGTATCCATCAATCACCCACAGTCTTGTCGTCGAATCGCAAAGCGGGAACGACAGGTGCAGGTGCAGCCTGACCCGCTGTGTGTGAGACCTGCCACAAGCGGCTGATACCTTCGATAGTCGTCTGGAAGGTCACACCACTGTTCGCAGACTGGCTGGTCGATACCAAGAACACACTCTTTCGGAGCGGCATCCTTGGCACCGACTCGACAGTGTTGGAGCTAGGCTGCGGCGTGTCGGGTGTTGTCAGTGTCACTCTGGCACCGCTGGTCCGCCGCTACATCGCCACGGACCAGGACTACGTGTTCAAGCTGTTGAAGCGAAACATTGCTCAGAATGCGAAACAGAGCTCAGTGACCAAGGCCAACCCCAGCAGAGGCGGACGAGGCAAAACAGCGTCGACCGCGCAGGCGGAGCGCATCGGCACTGATATCGAGAACTTAGCACTAGATTGGGAGCTCGATACTCTGTCTGCCTTGAGCGAAGTTCTCACTCAGCCGACGAAATCAGGCACTGACGACGTCCTTCCAGGGGTCGATGCTGTCATTGCGTGCGATTGCATCTACAACGATGCCCTCATCGAGCCCTTCGTTTCCACATGCACAGATATCTGCCGACTTCGAACTGTCGGCAGTATCAAGGATGCCGTAAAACCAACGTTGTGTATCATTGTACAGCAGCTCAGAACCGCAGACGTGTTCGAGGCTTGGCTGAAGCGTTTCCATCACGACTTCCGCGTCTGGAGGCTTCCAGAGAGGTTATCGTCGAGGGGGCTCGGCGAGGGTTCCGGATTCATAGTGCATGTTGGTGTACTGCGCTCGTGACGCATAAGGTTCATCGCAATATACAGCGTGTTGGATGAGCTTTCGAGACTGGCCAGAGATCTCTGCCTCGTAGTCGACGTTGTGAATGCCTCGTAGGCTCCAAACACCAGCTCTAGATACTCGGTAGCTTGCGTCTATGTGGCATACTCCAAGCAAAAAACCTTAAAGCGAAGAGCCAGGTGCGGAGCATCTCGATCGTGAAGGAAACAGCTGGTTACTCAAGACAACGACTGCATATACCCCAAACACGCTCTGTCTCTTCAGAAAGAAGAACCATTAGGTCGTTGTGCTTCACCTGCACCACCCCAATCTGTTCCCCTACTCCCTCATCCACCAGTCCTTCCTGCAACAATCCCCAACATGCTGTCCACTGCTCGTGCTCCATCTCCTCCTAGGCGTTGTGCTCTCTGCCCTCCACAGCGCTCCACCTCGCAGCAGAAGCGTGCGAGGCTGGTTTGCCATATAGTGTTAGCAACGTTGTAGAGTGCCAAACACGATTGTGGCCTCCGGTGAATCTCTAGCAACACCTCAGAGGCAGTCTACACGTGTAGATGTATGTCGCATGAATACGCAGGTACATTTACGTCGGCGACGCGAGTCCAAGAAGTCACGGTGCAGCTAGAACTTCACAGCAATGAGCAACTCAAACGTGTCCCGTGACCGTCAACTACGGCCTAGGTGAATTACGTCGTGAACGGCATCGAATCGGGTGGATTACTCAACACCCCGACCCTTGACGATTGTGTCGGAGTAGACTCCGGGCTCCGATAGATGATCCACGGTATATATGGCCGCCTCCGCCTTTTTAGGGCTGGGGATTCGTGGCCGCCTCCCCGTTCTTACCACTGCATAATGGAACCCGTTCTATAATGGGTAGGTCGTCTATTTTGCTCGTTTTTCTCCTTCTTTCTATGATGCGATTACTGATACAGTACAGACGGGTGCAAGGCAACACCACCAACCATCATGCGATTCTTCAACGGCAGCGAAATGCATGCCCCGGAACGCCAGGCCGAAGTGCCGAGTTTGGGGAGGGGAAGAGCGCGTTCGAATTGAGAAGGAAACGGTCGACACAGTACAGAACAAAGCACGGCGCGAATACGATGTTTGGGTTGTGTGGGGGGTGTGTGTGTCGCTGTGTAGAAAGAGCACTTTGCACGATGGACGCGAATGGTGCGCTGAACAGAGACCGTGAATGCCAAGAAAGAGGTGTCGAAAAGCAGGCCCCCGAGAAGACCGGCACCGCAGCAGCGTCAAGGGAAAGAAGGCCGTTAGCATTGCGATGCACCTCCGTGTTTCGTCGTCGTCGTCGTCATCGTGTCATCATGGTGGTGCCGCATGCGTCCGTGCAATACGAGCGGGTTTGATTCAGAGGTCCATTCCCGTCTGGAGACAGGGTATGGATACTGTCGACCTCTTCACGGATTGACCAGAGCATTGATGTGCATGGACCGTGCGCTCCGCGGACTCCCTAAGTTCGTGCTGCCCGAGCTGCTTCTGGACCTCTGCGTGGCTGTGTCATTATCGGAGGTGGACGCGCCATACTGTTCAATGAACTGCTTCCACTCGTCCTCGAAGTTGTTTTCTATCGTGGGGTCGAGCCGATCGAGGAGCATGTCGATGGGCTGGGTGAAGGTGGTCCTCTCACACGCGTCCAGCAGATCCTCCGGGCCATAGTGGGTTCGGCCACCCATGAGCTCGTGGACGTTTTTGGGTAGCAGGAAGCCGTTGTCGACGACCGTCTGGCAGAACATGGCCTGCATTGGACCGAGGAAAAGGAAGCCCGGAAGCGCCTCTCGTAACATTTCGAGGCAGAATGTGATGGCCTCGTAACATTCGGCATTGGCTGGCCTGCTGCGCAGGAGCGCCTCGCAGAGGTGGACAAGACAGAATGCCTGCAGAGGTGGCTGGTACCGATTCGAGAACAAGCGATTGTACTTCTGGAGAAGCCCAATGCCCTCGCGGGCGTTCCGTAGGACGAGCTTCTGGAGGTGCACGCGTGTGGGGTGAGAAAAGTTCCGGTACACTAGTAAGGGTTGGAAGAGATGGCAGAGAGCTACGTGGTAGGTGACACTGCCAGTCGGTCAGCTTGACCATTGAGCCCCCCCTCGAAAGAAGCTTACTGTATGTAGAAGACGTGGGGAAGCGAATGAGGATCCACCTCGTTCCACCGCAACTCGGATGGCAGAGCCTGGCGCCACTGCAGGTACCGCTGATAGAGGCTCAGTATCGAACGCGCAGTCACCTTGCCCTTGCTACCACAATACACGGTGATCGTCTCGTGTATGATCTGGTATAGTTGTGCCAGTTCTTTCGCCGTCCGGATTGCATGGCTGGGCCGGAGGGCGAGCGCTGGATCGTTTCCGTCAGCTCTGAACCGGTAGGGCTTCCAGGCTTCTTCTTGTCGGTCCATCTCCACGTTCTCGAAGACGACTGCATGCGGTGAAATAGGGGCCGATGGCTTCTGGTATGTGAAGGCTGCCCAGGCGCTGTTCCATGTCAGCCATGTATCCCTCGGTCCTAAGATCGGTGCTCACGTACGTGTCCAGAGTGTGGATGCCCCAGAAAGATAGCTCCAAAGCCTCTGCAGAGTAATTGGATGTGTCGACGCCTCTTAGTGACTCTACCGCTAATCTCAGATGAGAGGAAGCCTTGCGTGCTTGGCCGGAGCTCGATTCGACTAGGAAGAGGATTGCGTAGGTGACTGCGAAGTTTGGATTCTTCCGATCCTCCGCCACGATTTGTGCGTTGACCTCCTCCACGAAACGCGCTGCTAGGATTTTGGAGTCTGTTGCATCTCCTCCGTGGTCCACCAGTAGAACACATCCCATTGCACATATTACGTTCACCATAGCAGATGTGCAGTACCTGTTCTCGCCCTTCCTGAAGCTGCTAATGAAGTGCCTCTCACTGAAGAGCATGTGCACCGGATGGATCCATGCGAAGAAGAGGGCCATTAAGTGATGTGTAACTGCTTCGTCTTTTGTCACGTCCGTCCATCGAGATGGTTTGCCTTCGGTGGGTGCGTTATCCACGTTCATCGCACGCTCGTACTTCTTGACCACGTCGGAGAGCTTACTTTCAGATGTCGGAGACAATTGGTCAATTTCTCGTATAGGCGGCTGACCGAGCCAGTCCGCAAGCTGCTGGTAACTGTAGCCTTGCCGTAATCGCTCTACTGCCTCAGGGCCATGCTCGTTCCTCATCAAGGACTGAAAGATGGACTCGATCCACAGATCTTTCTCTTTCATGGATCCTTGGAGGTCCGTATTGCGCTGCTCGATATTCTTGATGCGACGCACCATTTCTTCCTTGACGGTCTTGACGTGGACCTCGTAGTGACATTGGTCCACGAGATTGCGTCCAACGCAGCGGCTGCACGGTGCAGGCTCGTTGCCATCGCACTGGCGGACAGCGTGTCATCAGCAAAACGCACTCCATTGATCGCACAGTGTGCCCTGTGTTTAAAGGGGCGCATGCAGCTTGTTAGAGGACCTGGGAGCCTACCTTCGCGCGGGCTTTCTTGCAATTAGTGCAGGCATTCTGAGAGACATGGCTAGGTGCTCTTCGTTTCTTGCCTCGCGGTGGAGAGTCTCCAGCGTTGCGTCCGGTCTCTGATCCAGAAACTGAGCCAGAAGCCAAGCCAGCAGCCCCAGAAGCGTTGTCGTTGTTGCGTGAGGGAGCAATGGATCGGTAGGCGGACATTGTAGCCCGGGGAATGACCTACGACCACCTTTTCGCTGTGCACCAAGGGTCAGTGGAAAAATGTCGTCGAAGGGAAGCTGACAAGACCCGACCGTCAGGACTTTGAGGCTCTGGGTGGCAATGCGCAAGAAGTCATCGTCCGACGTCGAGTTCTCGCGGTATGCCGTGTGTTTCTACACGATGGGGATCTAAATGCCGTCGGAGGCGGGCGGTGGGCTGCCGTCAATGGCAAAGCATTGTGTACCGGCCGCGCTCTGATTGGTCTTCACTCGGGTTTTCTCCGCGGGGGGGAGGTGTCCGTGTTCGCCGCATGCTTGATGCTGTGTGTACAAGGTAAGGTGGCCGCCGGGCCTACGAGTCCTCGTTCGCTTCTTCTGTGGAGTGAGGAACACATCTCCATCTAGCTGATGCTCGTCCTCTCCTTGCTCGCTGAGGCCATCATTTACCTAGAGACCATCACCTTTCTCCCGTCGTAATCGGCGTGGATCGGAAATGACTTGAGGTAGTCGGGTTCAAAGCCGGTCCCGTCGGGGCCAGGCGAGCTGCCGCCGAGGACGAAGCTACCTCACCTCATACATGCATGTGGATGTGGATGTGGCGATCTTCGATGGTAGGTTCCGCACCCCTTGCAGCATCGAGTTTCGAACATTGCCATCAACGCCGCGGACGTCCGATCAGTGCCGAAATCTACCGGTCGAAGGAAGTTTCCCATCCTTGACATACAGCAATGCGAGCCTTTCTGAGGGTGATTGCCTGCCCTAGAGAGGCGCTCACTCAACTGGCTGCCGATTGGATCACAGTACGAGGGAGTTGACACCGAGTAGGGCTGACCGTTTACGCCATGCCATGGAGCGTCGAGCAGCCCCACACCAAGGCACATACGGGGAGTATGTAGGTACCTAACATCGGGCTGCAGATCAAGGCTGAAGCAATGTATGGCCGAGAAGTAAGGTAGGACTGGGCCTCGAGAGACCTCCAGTCGTGCATAAAGAGACACCGTCCATCCAAACAAGCAAATCCGCGATTCAGATACTGCTCTTCAGTACGAGTACATGTCAAGTCAGAAAGCATTTGGAGCAATTGATCGGCTGCTAAATACGAGAGGTACTGAGAAGCAATGTTACCACCTCGTAATTGGACAGACTCCTGTCGATGCCTCTGTTCTGACTGGTTTCAAATAACTGTCTAAACACTCTCTGCCTTGATGTGTACGCGCAGAATGCACTGGACTGACGCTGGCATGCACGGATGCTCCGATGCTCTGCGCCACCAAGCCACCGCCAGCCCCATCATAGGCGAGACGTGAACATGGATCGGAGACGGGTTTCCTAAAGGAGGGGATTGCTTGCGAGGGAAAGACGGGGGAGATGCACGATTCAGTATTCTCAGCTTCGGAGTTCACAGTGCACGTAATACTTGAATGTTACGGACAAACCCCCGTGCGTATCGGTTCAGGTTACAACAGCAACCTGTCACAACAGCAACCTGGTAGAGTCGGGATCAACCTTCCCAATGGAACCTCCGGTTCGCACTAACTGACGTCGTCCTACAGTAGTCTGTGGCTGGGAAGCGAAGGACGGGAGCAAGCTTCAAAGTGGCAGAATGGCTGCGATCGTCTTCTGCCCCGTCGTCATGCGTTTGTCCGGCTTTCGATCCGAAACATGCGCATCTCTTCTTCCCGCCAATGCGTTTCCTGAGTTGCATGGCTCTAGCTGCATAGACTGATAAGGGCACCCACCGATGCCATGTGTGCCACAAGGTGAAATACAAATACACTGCCTGGCATCGACTTGGACGCCATCGGACGCGGTCTTTTCAGTGCTCGGGCTTCTATCTCTTATAGCCCGCACATCGTTACTAATATTCGGCGCATCTACAGGGCGTACTGATGCGCATGAGCTCAACAGCTCCACTCGCCTCGTGAAGAACCAACGAGAGGAGCGCATGATACTCAACCTAGTTCAAGCCCAGCTCCTTGTAAAACGCTTCTGTACTTGGCTTCCGGCCCAGGAAGTCCTCGAGAGTCTGCATCTCGTCCTGGCTGCCACCCCGTTCGAGCACGGTATGTCTGTATCTTCTTCCCTCCGTCCCGTTCATAGGGTTGGACTTGAAGACGCTGTAAAACATGTCCGCAGAATACACCTGGGAGCTAGAGGACGCGGAATGCAATCAGCCCGCCGTTCGGATGGTGAAAAACGTGCGTTAGCGATGTCTGGAGAAGCCACTCGCCGTGGGCGTCACGGCCACCGCTGAAGCAGTACGTCCCCACTTGTGGCTCGGGCTACCTTAGTCACAAACGAGAAGGGAGAATTTGGTACGTACCTCAAGTATCCATAGTAACCGGCGTCGTATCCGCCAATGAGATGGCCAAACGTAGCCTGTCCATTGCCCCATGTGTAGCTCTCGCCGAGGGCCTCCGGCCCATCCAGCTTCGATATTTCCTTGCGCAACCTGTTGTACGTTTCCGAGATCTCAAGTTTTTCAATATCCGCATGGTTCGTGGCCTCGTGTACGGTCATGTCGAAGATGCCGAAATGGAGCTGCCTGAGATTGAAGAGCGCGTCGTTGACATGTCTTGTCTTTATTATGTTTTCAATGAGATCGTCAGGCATGTGCTCTGACGGCTTGCTCGCATCCGAAGAGGACGACTCGTAGGCACTCCGATACTCGGGAGACAGGTACGAGTAGTGCTTGCTGAGCGAGCGCAACTGACTTGTGGTCCAACACCAGTTCTCCAACATCTGACTTGGTGCTTCCACGAAGTCCCGAACGGTGCTCGTGCCGTGGAATCGTGAGTACGTGGTTCGCGACACTAGATCGTGGATGCCATGACCAAGTTCATGGAAGAGGGTGACAACCTCGTCATGCTTCAGCAAGCTCGGCTTCTTGGGCGTGGGCTTGCTGAAATTGCAAACCAGCGCCGTTGCCGGGTATCTGCGCTTCCCATTCTCGTCGATGTAGCCAGGCTGGAGGTTGAAGTTCGCTGCGTGGCCATACTTTCCTGGGCGCGGGAAGAGATCGAGGTAGAGGTACCCAACGAATCCGTTGCCCTCTCCCTCGTCATCCCACACACTGAAGACCTGGACATCTGCGTGCCACACAATGTCAGACCCTTTACCGGTTTCAGCAATTCTGTCCCGCTCCTCTCCTGTAATCTCTACAAAGACCAGTCCAAAGAGTTCCTCGAAGATGTGAAGCATCCCTCGGATAGTTGTTTGAAGAGGGAAGTACTCGGCGATCTTTTGCTGGTCCAGTGAGTACTGCTGCTCTAACAGCAGCGTGTCGTAGTATCTGTGATCCCATAGATAGTAGTGACCATCGTAAGCTTTCTCTTCGCCGCGGTCCGCGAGATCCTTCTCTTTGAGCTCCTTTAGCTTTTTAATCTCGTCCAAACCGCCAGGCGCTAATCGAGACCGCAGATCGCCTAAGAAATCATCCACAGTCTTTGGTGTCTTGGCCATCTTGTCTTCGATCCTGAACGCAGCGTGGTTTGGGTATCCTAGTATTCTTGCCGCCTCATCACGGAGAATTACTGCCTCACGGAAGAGGGGAATATTCTGATTGCACTTGTTCTCGTTCGATATGAAGAGCTTTTTACGCACCCCCGCGCTCTTGGCATACTTCAACGTCGGGAACAGATCAGGGTACTTGAAAGAGAGCTTGACTTTGCCCTGGTTTTCTCCTTCGCCTTTCTCCAAGCCTGATACGACGTCCTCAGGTACACCCTCCAACTCTTCTGGCGTGAACCACAACCCTCCGTTCTCCTCGTTCAGATTCTTTTGGAAGACAATGCTAATATCGCTCAACCGCTTCTTGATCTCTTTGAAACGATCCCGTTTCGGACCTGCGGGAACTCCGAGCCCGTTACGGATGTAGCTCTTGTGGTCCTTCTCAAGCAGACGTTGTGATTCTGGGTCCAACTTTTCTCCCTTCTTGAATGCTGCGTCGACAACCTTATAGACATCCTCACGCATGGAAGACTCGATCCCGAAATCGTCAAGCAGCTTCTCTGCTTCAGTAGATGCATCGCGAAGGGCTTGGTCCGTAGAGACTGCTTGGTAGAAGCCGATGATGTGGGATTCGATTGCCATCTTGTTGTCGTCCGTCGCCATAGCTAGGACCGTGTTCTTGAACGAAGCACTGTTGAAGGTGACGTCTTCCACCACTGAGTCCTGGACGCCCCTTGATCTTGCAATCAATCGCTTCGTGTCCTCGATCAACGAGGAAGGAGTTGCAGTGAATTTGGGGGGTGCCTGCGGCGGTTTCCTGTATTGCTGAGGAGCCATGCTGCTAGAGGTGATTGGTCTGACCGGGTAGGATGGCCTGAAGTGGCCTAACAGCGAGGTAACTCGAGGCCCAAACCGAGTAGACGCCAGGATGAGGGTGACGGCGATGAAGAGGAAGCTGCTGAGGAACAGAAGCTTTAGTGACCTCTTGCCCGCCAGTGTGGCTGTCTGTTCAAAACACTGTGGGCGGTGAGATCTAGGTACGTTCGAAATGTAAATGCGACCACATATGGATCACTCTGGTCGTCATTTACGAAGGGGAAGGGAGGGATATGGCGAGACGGAGAAGCGGAAGCGTTCCGAAGATTTTCCGCACACGACTTCTTTCGCTCCCTATTCTACCTCATCCCGACTCCAGAGATGAGAACTGAGTCGAGTGTATGTTGGGCAAGCGAAGCTGGGCGCTTTGGCATTCAATGGGAGTCCAGACACCTATGCAACAGCAAGGCGAGTGAGAGAAGCTATGGACGAACACCGAGTCGACTCCAGTATCGTGACTACGAGGGCTCATTGGTCCTCGTATGAATATCAGCACCTCACAAACCCATCGCCCGCGCGGTTGCTTGGAGTAGAACACCTGGCTAGGGAGCTGCAAAACGAATGGCTTAGTGACCTGTTCCTGCTTTTCTAGGTCTGTGGGTGCGTATATCCAGCACGAAGTATTGAGCTTCTGGGTGTCCCCGGTCGTTCTTGCTCTCACCCCTTGTGTCCGCAACTGCCTACAAATTACTCTAGCTTTCTACTATGGCGACTACATTGGCCCATCCGACGGAGCTTCCAGCCGTATCTACTCTCTTTCATACTCTGAAAGCAAGCCTTGCTTGCGTGTCTCTCTACCCTCATAGACCTACAGCAATTCAAGTCCATTGATACCCCAACCCCTATGCCTAAGCCAGGCTCTTCAGGGTCTGAATCGAAGACCTATCATTACTTTCTTATGCCCTTTTTAATACTGGGTACTGCCGCTTTCTGCAGCGTATACCCAGTTACTTGTTTCAAGAAGTACAGTAGCCGTGAGAGAAAGAGACTGGAAGAAGAGGAGCATCGCGTGGCGGAGGAAAAGCAATGGCATCGGCGGGAACAACACCAAGCGCCTCGACGAAGAAGTCAACGTCATTCTTCGGTGGCTGGGAAACAACAAAGCGTTCCGGATCGACAGCGTCCTCAAGCCGGGCCACGACGCCAGGTACGGTTGCTCGAATCGACACCAGGCAAACTGTATTGGACCCGCCCAAGTTACGACAATCCACCCGCAGATCCCTTTCATACGATCTGGAAGTAAGAGAGGACCAGCCCATATCAAGTCCCACTCGACTACCTACATGGGGCGAACTCGCAGGGGAACAGTCAAGTGGCCCGTCATTACTCGGATCAGTCTCCTCCACCACAGCATCATCCGTCAGTAGTGTCGCAAGGCTTATTCAGAGAGGCACTCCCGACTTCCGCATTTTCCCCGTCACCAAGTCTTCCGAATCCTACGGCAGCAAGCACAATAGTCTGGGAAAGGTCAAGAAACATCGATCAGGCTAAGATCCGAGCCATATTCATCTACACCATGGTCTTCTAGTAGTTCGGGCCCGGTTGCTACCAGCCTCAGCCCTTTGCCAAAGTTGGTCAGCAAAACACCACATAACGGATCCCACGTCAACAATAGAGAAAGCCGCGGCGGTGAGAGACACACCTCATCGAAAGCACGGTGGAAGCGGAGATCGTCAATCGACTATTCCCCTCCACACTCGACGCCACCAGAAAGGGAGCCGGGCAGTACTCCTACGCCTAAGGGAGATGTGAAGAAAAGGCCGTGTTACTTCAGGTCGGTCAGCAGCCACCCAATTCCAAGAGCCGAAGCAGACGAGAACATCGGAACGGTACCGTCTGAGGGCTCGGCGACACGCAAGAGACACGTGGTCTCGCCGGTAGCTGCACCGCTTTCTTCTCCTCCGGCCACTCCGCTGGAGGCGCCTGAGCCTGCCCAGAAGCATAAGCGGTGGGGCTTCAGGGGCCGCAGATGGCGCGGGCCTTTGTCAGCTGATGCATGGAATTCTGAGGTTGTGGGCCGTGTAGCCATGCCCAGTCCACGTGCAAAGCCTACTCATCAAGCCCTCCACGAAGCCGCACTACTCCTCCATGGGTTAGATCTACGGTTCTTCCGTAAAAAGAGGAAGTCGGTTAGTTCCAGCGCTCTCAAGCCTTCTGTACCCGATGGACAGAAGTATGCTGGCAAACTTGGACCGACCAACGCTGAAGACAACGAAGGTTTGCCTACGTTGTTGCATTCGAACTCTCACCATGTGTCATACGCCAGCGAACCTCCTATAAATACTCCGAACCCGGATGCTCCCCGTCTCGGACTAGGTTCGAGAGGGTGTTTTCGTCCACATGGCGCCTCGACTTATCTCGCCACGGAGATGCGAAGGGTAAATACCCCACTCATGTTTGGGAACCAGCCTGCACGAAAGAGTAAGGCGAGGGGATTCTTCTTCGACTACGAAGCTCCCGACGAAGCTGAGCAACCGAAATATCGTGGCTCGGCCCCAACAATGCCATATCACCCGTCTTCGGCACTCGACGAAGGCGACACCGTGCCCGTGGCGGGATTCGGATCAAGCAATGACTGGTTCAGAGTTCGGATGGATGAAATTCTGGATGACAACGACGATCTGGATGGCGACGATGATGTACCCTTTGTGTTGGACGTTCCTGATCATCTCCCCAACAGTCCCTTATGTCCCCTAAGTCCGAAGCACAAATCGGGGGGAAGAGCGATTTGCCCTTTGCATGGCAGAAAGCGTACTATAGATCCGGCGAGTAGACCAAGGCGTGAGTTTCAGGCTTTCATGCAGGGTGGCCCGTACGACGCTGCTTTACTCAGGCAGAGCTCTAGGGGTTTGTCCTGAGGCAGTACTATAGTGTTGAAGACCTAAAAAGCGATAGAGGGGTAGTGTTTGATCACCCCGTTCGTAGTACTGTAATACCCTATACGATGTGCTTCAAGCATCTTCGCCCTGCAGAGTGAGTGTTGCTCGCCAGTCATTGTTACGATTAACGACACCTCGCCTCGCTAAACCTTCCTCTTATTGAAACGTCACAAAAGGCTCCCGTGAAGTGCATCGACCTCACGAAGCTATACTTATCCAGCACGTCTCTCACGAATCGCGACAACTGTCCCAGTGCCGCACGTCGCTTGCTGTCGAGTCCAGAGCTAATCCCCCGTTAACGCACTATGGCCTCGTCAGACGCCGCCGCGTCAGACCCTCTCCTCTACCTGCGCCAGGCCATCTTCTCCGGTAGACCCCCGATTCCAACCACAACCGCAGACGCAACAAGCAACACCGACGCCGTACAGGACCTCGCCAAAGCGACGCATCTCCTCTTCAATTCCGACGGTGACCACCGTGCCTTTCCCTTGACCGCTATAACGCGCTTTGTCTCCTCGAACAAACCAGTCGACCTCCGCAGCATCTATCTCGCGTGGCAGAAGAAAGACGTCGCTGTCCCCGAATACATTGCCTCGACCCAGCAACTTAACAATGACCTCTCTGCGCCCGGTGGCGCGGGCGGGACCGTGCAGAACCTGGTGTTCGTGGAGAAGCTGGACCTCATTACGTGGCTGGAGGGTGCGACCGAAGAGAGCGAGTTCATCAAACCGCTCGCAAGTGAGATCGCTGCTGTGCAGGCGGCAGGCGCTGCAGATGTAGCAGCAGGCAACAAAGGAGGGATTGCGACGGTGCCGAGTGGTGCAGGAGGTGCGGACGGCGTTGGCGCTGGCGTGGGAGCGAAGAAGACGGTGGATCCAAGACTGGTGGAGATATACAACGGAGAGAGGAATATGGGCGACAGGAACAGCGTGCTCAGAGGCATCAAAGCTACAGCAAGTCCTCTCCTTCCGCTACCTGCGTGTGTGTGCCGTGGCACGCGAAAGCTGACTTTAATAATCATCTGCGCTCAGGACTTCTCCCACGTCCGCAAGTACGCCGAACACTTCCTCAAACGACAACGCGCCGCCGCTGCTATATCGGCCATGCCCGGCACGACGATAAGTCCCGCGCTCGTGTCGAACCTCAAGAAGCCCGCCGCGGGCGGCCGCCGCCCGGAACCAATCATCCTGCTGTCGCCCTCGGCCTCCTCGCTCCTGCGCCTGCCAAACATCAAGTCCTTCCTGACGGACGGGCTGTACGTGCCGCCGACGCACGCGTCGCTGTCGTCGTCGACGGCGACGATCCTGCACGTGTCGCGGCTGCTGCCGTCCATCGACGCGGTGCGCCCGCTGCGCTTCGTGCTCGTCGACACGCCCGACCAGTTCAAGCCGGACTACTGGAACCGCGTCGTCGCCGTCTTCACCACGGGCCAGACGTGGCAGTTCAAGGGCTACCGCTGGCAGCAGCCCGCCGAGCTGTTCGCCCACGCCCTCGGCATCTACGTCGGCTGGCGCGGCGAGGAGGTGCCCGCCGCCGTGCGCGGCTGGGGCCGCGGCGTCGTGACGGCCCAGCTGGACAAGTTCCGCGACGGCGCCGACACGGCCGTCGCGCGCTGGCGCGACAGAGAGGTCGTCGAGGGCATCTGGACGGCGATTGAGGAGGGCATGCGCAGCAGGGGTTGGGGCAAGGACGGCCGGTGAAGCCTCGTTGTGGCCACGACTGGCAACTTTCGTGTCGTTCTTGAGACTGCGTTCAAGCGTTTCCCGTGCTCGCGTCAGGGCTGACGGGGGGGACCGCAAAGAAAAAAACAGAAATATTCATCGACGGGGGCTGTCGCTCACTCCATTGCCTCACACAACACCTTCACAGACCGTGCAGGCTTCGCTCTGCTCTCTGACATGCCGTCGTCGTCCTACTGAGACCTGCAGAGTTGGAAACGTGCACGCTCGAGGCTGCGGCTGTGCTCGGTTTGGCTGTTGGTCGTGCTTTGCATCTCGGGTAGGCGTGCCGAACATGTGGGGCGAGAAGGGGGAGCCCCGTCATAGGGTTCCGCTGCGGGTCATCACATCTCACGAGACAACAGAACACTGTGGGCACAGAGACGTGCCGAAAGGGGGGGGGGAAGATGCGCAGGAACTGTCTTCGGTGCGTGACCGCGTATTTAGCATGCTCGACCAACATGGTCGATCGAGGTTTGCGGTATGTGAAACCCGCTCATCAACTCGCGCGCTGGACGTGTGTGATCTGACCATGTGTCTCTCCTTCTGCTTTGCTTCGATTGCTAAGTATCCAGGTGGCCTACCGCCGGCAAGCCGTGTGTCAACGAGTGACTGTCCCTTGCAAACCCACCCGTGCTCCACCATGCAAACAACAACGCCGTGCCTGCCCTCGCCCCAAACTCTGTGGTCTGTAGCAAACTTGATGTGCGTGGAAAACTCCGTTCTGGATTGCAGGACCCTAGCCTTGGTAGAGCAGGCCGGCCGCGTACTCGACGTCGCCTTCCGTGGCGCTGAGCGCGGCCAGCGCTTCTTCTCTCGAGAAGCCGAGGCTCTGCAGTTGGTCGATCGAGGCTTGTGGGAAGGACTGCGCGGCTGGCGCTGCTGGCCGTGGCGCGGCGGGCTGGCCAGGCGTCGGCTGGAAGACAGTCTGGCTCGGACCGCTGCTGCTGGCGCTCGTCAGGTTAGCACCGGGCGCTGCCGTGCTCCCTGCTGGCCTGACGGCGCCAGTCTGCGTGCCGATCTCGGTGCCACCGGGACCCGGTATGGTAGGTTCCTTGGCCTGCGCCTCGGCCATGTATTTCGGTATCTCCGACTCGGGCAGGAAGTCGACTTCGTCGTGGGGGAAGACGAGCTTGTTCTTGCGCAGGTCGATGCAGGCCTGGTGCCGCTTCAGCATGTCGAGGCCGAGCAGCAGGTCGACGTCTTTCCCCTCCATGACCATGAAGCTGCACGGCATCTCTGCACTGCCGATTTTGATGACGGCCGAGTGCACGCGGCCGAGGATCTTGGCCGTGCCAACGCCTTTGGCTATGCCTGAGTACCGCGTGTCGATGAGGCGCATGATGTTGCATGCTTCTGCGCACGATGGTGACATTATGGTTGCTTGGGCGCCGGAGTCAACAAAGGCTTTGACGGGGTGACCGTTGACTTCGGCGTTGATGTAGAGCATGGAGACTGTGCCGTACACTTGGGGGTGTGGTCAGCATCGAGGAAGGCTCCGCGAAGAACTGATCCAGCTCACCTTCGGGTGTGTGCTCCATCGCATGCGCAGCATTCTCCATCACCTGATCCTTCCGGATCATCTCCTCGATTTTGCGCTGGGCGTCCACGTTGAAGGGGTCCTCGTTGAGCAGGCGTATCTGGAGTTCTCTCTCCCTCACCCGCTCGTTCTCCTCCCTCTTCATCGTCTCCCAGACCTGCCGAAATCGGTCGCGGTCGTTGACAGCTCGGGCGAGCTCTGGCACTTGTGCCGCCAACTGGTTCAGCGCCTGAGGATTGCCCAGTGTTCTCAACCGGACGCTCTCAATCTCGGTGGCCCCGGAGGAGACAGCCGGCTGACCTCCTGATTGTCGTTGGCGCCTTGCTTGCGCTTGTGCTGGTTGCCTTACGAGCATCGCCAGCATCTCACCATCCTTGATTCCCGCCTCTTCGATCGTCTTCGTGTCTCCCACCACCGGCTGCCCGTTCAGGTAGAACTGCTGTGACGCTGTTGGGACGTTCGTGTCGGCTTGCACAAAGCCCTTCAAATCGGCGATGGTGAGTCCAGGTGGTAGGTCGAGAGTGAGGAGCTCGCCGTCCAGGTTGTTCTGGGGCGCACTGACTGATATAGTAATGCGAGGCCTTGCTTGCAAGTCAGCGTCTTCCGGCGTCGCACAAGGCCCGTTGGGAGGGCACCGCTCACATTGTAACGGCCGCGTTTCCTCGCGTGTATGCACGTCGCTCAAAGTGGGTGAACTGGACGAAGAACGACAGGCTGGATGTGGGGACGGCGAGAACGGCAGTGATACTCGAACGGGTTCTTGGGAGTTTCGAGATGAGCACAAGCAGAACTCCGGATTGCAGCTAGATCATCGATCGACGCCTTGACTTTCATTCGCCGCCGTCGAGCTAGAAGCCGATGGAAACGGAGTGGCCAGTGGCAGGAGGCAAGTTGAGGGTTGGTCTCATGTGTTGTGGCGGTTGCGAAGAGGCGGTATTAAGGTAAGCTACAGGTAAGTCATCACTCGTGTCACTATTCTATCTTGCTCGTGGTGTTAATTATGGGCAGCGGGCAGGCAGGCAGGCATGAGTGTCTATATGTTGGCGGGGATCATGCCTCTGCTCGTGCCAGCTCAGCACAGGGGGCCAGAAAGACGGAGAGGGCAAATAGCGTGCATTCCACAACAACCGTTGTCTGCAACGCCGTTTTGCGTGCCACGGCCATCAACAGCGCGTCTTCAGGATTGCTTATAATATAGCTTGTAGCTTGTAGGAGTTGTTGGAACATCCGACCAGCCAGTCTCACCATCTTTGCCCGTTCGCTGCCGTCTCCCTGAGCCACAGCTGTTATCCGTCGTTACACGCAGCGTGCTAAAGCTCCCACGCTTCTGGCTTGGTCTGTCTTGTCCCCCAATGCCTCGAGATGTCCGAGCAGAGACGAGTGAACTGGCAGGTGCGATGGAGTCGATGGCCCCGTTGAGCAAAGTGTCGGCCAGAGAAGCAGCATCTGGCGATCCCACGCTGGAGGAGCACGGGGCTGAGGACGGGCGGCGGCCAGCAGAGGACGAATCTCCTTCCTCGAACCGAGGGAGCCTCGATGCCTTCTATGCCGTGCCGCTGCTACTGTCAGATGTCGATGCATGCGTCAAGCTGGAGGAAGCCGTCTTTCCTATCGATGAGCGATGCACGCGCGACAAGGTCGGTTGCGACTCCTCTACTGTAGCTCCCTGTCTTACTAGGTGTGCCTTTGGGCAGCAACACGTATGCCCCTGCTTCTAATGCCTGTCTGCTAGCCATTATCTACGTGGCGGGCTCGTGGTGTTTTAAATATCAAAAGGCGATCGTGATGTCTGACGTCGGGTCCAGTTCATGTATCGCCTCACGATGTGCAACGAGCTCAGTCTCGGCCTCTTCACCTCAGCGACGCCCGACTGCGAAGCCATGGGTGCAGAGACGGCCGCAGTGGCCCACCCCGCCTACTCCGGCTCGCCAGAGAGGAAGAGGGTCCTCCTGGCACATCTGGTGTGCACCAAATCCACTCACACGACCGTGCGGGACCAAGACATGGACTACCCCGAGGACTGGCGCGCAGAACCGTTGGCCCAGCCTCATCTCGGACACAAAGAAGCTGGCCGGACCGTCTGCGTGCACTCTCTGGCCGTACTGCCTGGCTACCAGGGCAGAGGGTACGGCTCGGCTTTGATGAAGAGCTTCGTGCAACGGGTCGAAACGAGCGGCGTTGCAGATCGCATCGCGCTCCTGACTTACGACAGGCTTGTACCCTTCTACGAAAAACTCGGGTTCAAGAACCTGGGCAAAAGCGAAGCGACGTTTGGCGGCGTTGCTTGGGACGACATGGTATATTGCTTTCAGACTTCTTCTCTTCCTTCCGGGAGCTGACCACATCTTGCAGGTATATGAGTTTGCTGGGGATGCATTGAGTTCGAAATGAGATCCTGGGTGTGCTTCATAGCGGGCTTACGTTTGCACAGCAGAAGACAGTATAGACGGCCTGGACGAGCTCGCGTCCCAGATGGGTGGGTGTTAGGAGTGAGACGCTGTAGGGTACATCCACGCGGTGTCTGTCTTGACACGAGAAGCGGACTAGTCCGGCACGGTCACTTTGTTGTGATATGTCCCAGCATGAACCGGAACATATTCACGGGTAGCGCTCGCCCCATGAGCTTCACCCTTCGCAGGCGGTGTATGTGAGGTGAAATATGGCAGAGCAAGTGATGTCATGGGTCATGCTATCCTGGACTCACTACATATCGGGCAGGGGAAAGGGATTGAAAAGTGCCCTAGAGATGGGGGCACTGGAAGAGGAACGCTCTCATGCTGACTTCAGAAGGGGGTTGTACGCTTTGAGCTTACATTAAGCGGCGAAGCTGGTGATGCCTGTCAGGCAGCTCTCGACGACCGCTCAAAAGAACGTGTTTCCCATGGAATGCTTTGATACGTCGGTTCTAAGAAGTGAATCGTTTACCATCAAGGAGGCGCCAATCCCACCCATAAACTGATTCCAGACCGCGATGTCAGTCAACTGCCATCGTAAAGTCGTGCACTAGCCACAAGACTCATGAGAGACCGAAGATTGGACAACAAGGAAAGCTTTTGACTCTGCGAGCGGCTTCCGTTTGCGACCCAGACTGCCGATGTCGTCAGAGAATGCAGAGAGAGCCAATGCGCTTCATGTTGGACCTAGTTGATCTTCTTGAGCTCGACGTCGCTGCAACTGGGTTAGTTGTGTTCGGAAGAGCGAATGGTGACGGATGAAACGGGTGGATGCTTACAAGATGAGAGTCGCTCTGGGCGGAATGTGGCCGGGGAAACCTCTGTTGAACACCACTGTCAGAAAACGCGTTCCCTCGAAGGCCCATCAAGTCCGCGCTGAACCTCCTGATGGGAGACTTAGTATCAGTGCTTACCGGTCTCCGTATGCATAGTCACTGTAGTGAAGTGTCAGCGAATTGGCGAATAGTATGGCAAGAACGGTACATACCTCGTGATTGTCAGAGTTGCCTTCTCGCCGAGAGTCATGCCGCCATTGGTGGTGAGAATGCCCTCGTCCCAGCCTGTAAACTACGCGTCAGTGTTTGATCATCGTGAGGAATGGAGCAGAGCGAGAACGGAGAGGAAGGGATTACGAACCTTTGATAACTTGGCCAGTGCCAATCCTGGTGATGAAGTCTGCGCTACCGACGGAAGAGTCGAATCTAACACGGGTCAGTGTGCTGAACTGTTCCATGCCACGGTACAAGGAGCGCTTCGTAGAGTCTTTCTGGCAGCGAGCTGGGTCGTGATGGAACTTCCCGGCACGAGCCCCAATCCGAAGCAGTTTCCTTTGTGGTTGAGGGCAGCACGAATGATATGTACTTACTGCTTTCCCTTGTAGTCTTTGCTGGCTGCGCTGCCGTCGTAGAGGTATCCGGTGTACTCCATCACGATGCTGTCACCTTTCTGCGGCTTAGTCTTGCCGTCACCCTCCTTAATGATCTTCTTCTCGACGCCCATGTTGATGAGTTCTGACGGTGTTCTGTCTTGGAGCTGTTGGTAGAAGAGGCTTTGGTTTGTGTTGAAGGAAGGTATCCTCTTTCGGAACGTTGAAGTAAGAGCAAGCTGACGCGCACGTGATAGTAGGCGATGGACAAGCGGTCCGCTTAAAAGTAATCACGGCAGGCTTCTTGCGGGACGAGCAATCATTATCCTCAACCCAATCACCATCCGAGTCACTGATTGCTGGCCACTTGGCTGTCATCACGACTTCACCTCATCCACGTTGGCTCGATGTAAGAACAAACACTACATACATGCATAAGCTGCGGAGAATCAAGCTCTATGCGTCAAACCAGAACCCGCTATGTACCTCTAGCAAAATGGAGTGCTTGAGCGACGTACTGTAGCAACTAGCCCCCAACTACACTGCAAGGACTTTAGGGACACGTTGACATGGTCTAGGGGCGACTCAACATTTGCATCACTGCTGCTCAGTAGAGTAGCTATCCCACTGGAGACAGTTAATTTCAGAGCTGTCGGCCGACGCCAACAACCACGCTGATAGGGACAAGTCTCATGTCTAGATAAACCCTTAGCTCATCCGTCTTTAGTAGTGGCCTTCAACCGCTCAAGTACATATTCGCCCGCCCTAATAGGAGGATATTTCGAAGGATTGTCTTCCGAGATGCAGCTTGGCAGGGTCTTAACCAGCTGGTCATAGTTGATGCTGAAGAAGAACGGAATACTATAACGCTCTTCCGTAGTCCTGTTGACCACCCGATGCACAGTGCTTTTGTAGACACCATTAGTCCAGCGCATCATGAAGTC
>AYQD01000050.1:0-23252 GCA_000504465.1 Cryomyces antarcticus CCFEE 534 | reverse complement strand
GTAAACATGAGCGGCACGACACCACCACTACGATTTCTGCGGCAAACGTCCTCCAGGTCCCACCGAAATTGTAGTGGTGGTGCCGTGCCGCTCATGTTACCCCCTGTGCCCCCTGTATGTATGTCTCCTGCAGTACAGCTCAGCCTCCCGATGTATGCGCATTGCCAACCATCGGTCAAGGAAATTTTTGATCTTATCTCGCGTCCCTGCCCATGGAGTTTACCATTTGCCCAATACGGCGACATGGTTGATCGACCGGCAGGGGAGCGTGCCCTTGGAAACGCCCTCGACCCTTCTACCGCCCTACTCGTCAGGCATAGAGAAGCAGTCACCTTGCGGACTCACCCTCCCGCGCCCAGCGCTCGGGCTCTCGAACTCCTGGCTCCCGCTCTCACTGCTTCGGGCCGACAGAAAAACACCATTCCTCTTTGTCCGCGGCAGCTCCAGTCTCGAGTGCTCGAACAGGAAGCTGCCTCGCTCACTGCTGGGGCTCTTCAATTCGATCATCTCTATAGCTTCCCTCAGCGTGGCACCGCTCTCATCAAGCGCCATGAGGAACCGCGCCAGCTCCTTGCAAAGCTCCCAGTCTTGCTCTTCTTTGGCTCTCAACAGTAAACGGATCAGTTGTTGCGAGCTCGAGCTTAGTTCTTCGAACGTATGCAGCACAAGCAGGTATCCGCCTGCAGTTTTGAGAGACCCCTTTTGCAGAGACTCCTCGAAAAGATCTTGGGGTGATGGCAGGTACTTGAACAAGGTCCTCCAAGAACGAAGTTCTGTCTTTCGGGTGCACTGGACTACGATGTCTAGGAAGGACGGAAATGACGAGAGAAAGGACAGTACACTGGGTAGTAGTGCGTTCTCTGCAGACGGTTGTTTGTCGACCTCCTCGTCCAGCACGTCGTGGAGTAGCATCTCCAGGGCGTGTGCAAAATACGGAAGGTGCTGGTAGAAGTAGGACAAATGAACGGCCGCAGGAGTGTTGTAGTGAGATAGTTGGTGGCGAAGAAGCGACGGTAGGAACAAGTGAGTCTGCACATGTTAGTTTTCGCTCTCTGCAGAAGGACTCTGAACGTACTCTCGTCGAAAAGCGCAAGGAAGCGAAGTTGACGTCACGTCTCTGCACTAAATCCGTCTCAAGGCCAAACACAATACCTTTATCCAACAACGGAGAGAGAGGATAGAAATCCAGGGGTATCTTCGCAGGAGAAGGCCATTCTTTGCCAAGTTCACTGGGCGCCGAGTTGAGAACATCCTGAACATCCACCCACACCGTCATGTCGCTTCCGTCAAACAGCCATAATGAATCACGAAGTCCATACTCGACGTTGGCAAGCGACTCATTGGAAGTGTTCAGCGGCGCGGTAGTATTGATGAAAGGCGAGTTGGATGCCGGCTGGTCTCGCATCAATGCAAAGTACTCGACATTGTGAGCAACGACTCGCATGTCGTACTTCAACTCACCCTCTTCGGTGACTGATGGTTGCAGCAGTACGAGCTTGCCATCGACAAGGAAAATCACGCTCGCGACGGCGACATCTTGAAGTGGATCACCATGCTCTAGTCGCTGTTAGTCCACAGCGCCCAGAGGGTCATAGCGGTTGACTTGCCACGTTGGTAATCATTGAGAATCCAGCTAATTGCTCTAACCCTCGGTGGCGCTCGAATGATACCATGGAAGGCAATCTGCCCCACGAGTAGCAATTTAACCGAGTCATCAACTGCGTTGACAATGTAGTGGAATAAGACGTTCTCATGCGTGTACACTAGAAGCGAGTCGTCTCCGGATGGTGAGATGCAAATTATCGGCGCGGAGAGGTCTTCGATGTGCAACGCTTGTGAATCTTCTAAAGATTGCTCCCTCGAGTAGAGACGAAGCTGCAGGAGAGTGTTAGCGGAGAATCTACGAATCGCCGTCAGGACTCACTTGATAGAAATTACCGGATTCAACTGCAGCAAGGAGCACATGCTGATGCCAGCACATACCACCTCTAACAGTGAATTGATTCTCCTCCTCTGAGTCATCGAAGGTCTTCCATCTCCCGCTGTTGATACTGTAATGTGCCAAACCTCGGCGGCCAGCCACTGCGACATATCGACCGTTGAGGGAGATTACAACACTGCGTATTGGCCACTGGTCAGACAAGTAACGTTCAGGGATCTGGACGTTGTGCCAAAGCGCCGTCTCTGCAGACATGGCCGTAAGATCCGGCACGTCATATCCCCGATAGATCATAAATCCCGCAGGGGTCTGCAGTAACGAGCGTGAGATGTTGGCAGGCGAGAAGCAGCCAGCAACGGCACTGCGGGCCATTTCCAATATCCAGAGTCGTTCGTCGCCGTAACCCAGAAGTAGGACTTCCGAACCGCCACCTATCCAGAACCCATCACGAACACCCATCAACCATCTTTCGTCGTTGCTGTTGGCTAGAGAATGGTCGGCTGTAAAGCTGTTTCCCCCAGACTTGCCGAACACGCTCCAGGTCATCCAGCCTCTCTCGTAGCCAGCGAATAAACAGTATCCGTCAGGTGAGTATGAAAGGAAGGCCATATTTCCGGACGTGTGATGAGAGACAGGCGGGCGAAGCGTCTGAGACATTGGGATGTGCCCAGCGTAATCTCGTACAATGTACACATTGACGTTTCCATTAGAGCAGCCTATAGCGATCAACGAAAACCGAGCGTTGATTGCCACCTTGACACCGAAGTGGTCGTCATTTTCTGGTGTATGGAACGCAAAGCCTTCGAACAAGCTCTTGGGCTCCTTGTTATCCTTCAATGCCCCCGAAAGCCGTTGGATGGCGTAGGCTTTGCCATCACTCGTAATCCATGTAGACAGGTTCATTGGCCTATCGTGGACCATCTCCACAATCGCAGTCTTCCTGTCGATCCAAGACATGCGGCTCAATAGCTCCGTGCTTGTCTGATTGCCAGTATTGTCCGGTGTCCAGCGGATGCACTGAATTGCTGCAGGTTTCTCTGTCGCAACGACCAATTCGTCGTCTAAGGCTAGAGCCTTGCGGATACCTGCGTCTATCCGTATGATCATCCGGAAGCGGATGTTGACTTCCCGCAGTCCGTCTGCCTCAACTGCCGCTACTCTTGCTTCCCCACTGCCATGCTTGTTGTAGCCACCGACGCTGTGGCGCCGAGCATGGCCGCTGCCGCTATCAACATACTGAGCTCTGTATACCCGAGCGACAGGGTCTGTGGCGAGCGAGTACGTTATGAGGTAGCCCAAGGAGGTCTGAACAACGATGATAAGGGAGTCCGGTCGCAAGAGGAGAGACACGTTCGGACCGTAGGTTTCAAGGGATCGCGGCGAGCGTACGACAGACGCTAAGACTGCTGTCGGCTTGAGTGTGTTTGTTAGGAGCTGCTGGGCACGTTATGATGAAGCTCGTTACGTACGTTGGCTTGCCAGACAGTGATGATCGACCTTGTTATGGTCACGAAGATGTGTCCACTACGTGAAATTCGCAGCCCAATCAGCTCCCTGGTGTTTCCATCTTGTGCAGCCTCTGGGGAGACATGCTCTTCTGCCACCGGTGTTGCAGGCTCGCTTTCTTGCAGCCTTTCTGATTGCCCCTGCTCGAAGCTGCCGTGTCCATCACTGCTGATCTCATTCGGCGAAGCTGTTTTGAGCCGATCACTGGAGTCGGCGTACCCGGAGGAGAGTCGAGGTCCGTCGAAGGCGCAGGATCAGTACCATCATGAGAGTTGGTGATCCGACATCTCGATGGCTCCTGCTTGCTCGCTGCGTAGACTCGAGGTGCCCCGATCGGCCAGTACATGGCTTTCTAAGGCAGTGGGTGACTGCATCTGTGCGAAGCTGCAACTACCATCATCCGTAAGCGAATGACTCCTTGTAACGGACTAGCAGTTCAAAAGTGTAAAGGGTAGTATAGGAATAAGTCAAGGTAGGTAAGGTAATTACCTTAGACCCTAAGGTATGCCGCAATGCACGATGGACGTTGTGCCGCTTCGTGCTAGTGTCCTTACGGATTCATGTTCAACATCGAAACACCCCACATTATCAAGGTTGCTCAATGTTGTATCTCTATTGCGAAAGCTGCCGTCTAGATCACCAAGTGCGAAGGTGCGAAGCCACACAGTTTTCAAGCACGCCACTGCAGTGAACTCCTCCTGGACTCCCATAAAAAATACCTTACTCACAGCTCCCCAAACCCATCAAGCTCATAGCCATGGAAGCCATCGCCGCCCCAAGCAAGTTCCTTCTCTTGCGTCCAACCAGGCTTCTTTTTGAGCCAATCACCGCCCAGAAACTGTCGAATACAGGTATCGGCAGGCTTCTTCTGGGGTGACTCCAGCGGCACTAGCTTGTAGAAGTTCTCATCGATCGACGTTGGCTCACACATGCATCGATCGTAAGCCTGAGGTGGGCAGTGTCTGTAGCGAGACCTGATCAGCTAACGCTTGAAGTGTTCTTCTCGCAAGGCTGACCTGTTGGCGTCGTGCTGATATCCTATGTCTCGAAAGAACCATATCTCCCTCTTTGGTACGAACATGGACACGCTCAGTGTGTGTATCGGCGCGTCACCAAACCTCTCATAGAAGAACCCACCTCCTTGGTCGTGCCAGTGGAAGTACTTCTCGTTAGCTTCTCCTCTGAAGTAGCGCAGGTCCCCAACTTCGAAATTTGAGAAGAACTGGCAGTTGTTATAATCCCCCGAGTTGAGTGGGTCTAATAACCAATCTAAATCCGCTTCTGGGTGGATGAGGTCAGGGTGTTTGTTGATGAATGATCTCGTTCTCGACCACAGTGATGGAAAAGATCGCGCATCGTCCAATATGGCCACGTTGAAACCATATTTGATTTTGTTGTCTCTAACAAAGCGGAAGACATCGTAGTCGATATCACAGAAGAAGTGGACGTCGGGCTCTACTCTCCAGTAGAAATCGAACTCGAGCAGTCTCGGATGTTTGTAGAAAAACCCACTGTTCCACCGGCACATGTGACGGTAGCTAATCATCCATCCTTTGCCGACGCCTATAGCCCCAAGGTATTCGAGGCTGTTCATGAAGCGGCCTTCGTCAATCCAGTCGGGTAGGGACCAGTGCTCTTCAGGAACGACCTCGTAGTAGCATTTTGCGGACGTGAGGTTCTGTGTTGCTTTCTGTTCTCATATATCAGCCTCGTCTCCGTCCGCCATGGCTCGGTTGATGGTGCGCACCCTGAAGTCTTCACTGAACGGCTCATCGTTGAAGAAGACCCAAGGATACTGGTATTTGCGGTTCCAGTGGTACTCCAATTGACGCATGCTCTGCATCAAGCCCTCCAACTCCGAGTTTCGAACCAAGCTAATAAGAGCCGCGCGTGGCTTGTTAGGACTTGGGATGTTCGGATAGATACTGCGCACGTTCATTGCATGTTTGTTGTGCGAGTTCTGTTGTAGCCATCGTACTGGGTCCGGCGCGTCTTCTGGCTGCGCAAGCGTGCTTGCAGGACGGAGGACGGAGACTGGCACAATGATAGGTTCCTTATGACGGCTCCAGCTTGAGGGCGGCAGGATCCAGACAAGCAGTGCAAGTGCAAGGATGCAAAGAGCAGCAGTCCGGCGTTTGGACATCGTAAATCGAGGCGTCGGGAGAATTCGTGATAGAGGCCATCGTGGAGGCTTTGGAGACGCTCCTGACCAGAAGGTGGAGGAAGAAGATAGAGAGTCCGACGATGACGACGATGATGAGAAAGGCGAGTCTTCGAGGAGATTGAACTTTGCCATGGCCTCGAGTAGAACGGTCGTTGTCACGCGCTTCTTGAGAATGAGAGGTTGCAACTGAATGCCCTTGGCCTTCTGGAGTTGGAAGGCGCTCCTTTTTCTTAGCGAAGCGGAATAGGGAGGAAGGAAGAGCGTTTAACGCAATTTCGAGTCGAACGTACTAAAGAGATACGACCTCCTAGGCAGCCAGACGACTCTCTTTCTTAGACAATTTGGAGCAGCGTGTCCGGGGATGCATAGTTTACAAAAGATTGCCAGCCGCTCATTCTCATAAGCCTGAAGACCATGTTCTGAAGCTGAAATCCGACATGGACCTGCAGTTTCACGAACCAGACGAAGCTCCCGGACGGACATTTGCAGTGAAAGAACAAAATAGGGCCCCGACCGCACGTAAGCACAAGCGCCAACAAGATGTCGAGACCCTCCCAGTCATGCTAACCCTCCCACGAACGCCCTCATACCATACTGCAATTACTTACAGATCCATGATCCCATTTTGGTCCCCGGACTGTCCATCAACAACGCCAAGGTATCTTGCATAAGTCACAGTAATACGCTGTAGATCACGATGTTTGCCTGCTGGGGGGTTAGTACCTTTTTGCACATAATACACGATCGAACGTTCGGGGAAGTAAGAGGAACTCAAACTTACCAAGGATTACCACTACTTCCTTCAGTAACTCTTCTCTGTCCCAGCCACATAGTTCCCTTCCTTCCGTCTCCCAGCCTTGCCCTGCCTCTGTTGCATCACTCATAGCCCTGTCTTCGCCATCAAAGACTTTGCCGAGCAGACTCCGCAGCAGCTCCTGGATTTTGCCCTTGAGACCTTCTGCCCCAAGCCGCTTCGCGTATACGAGTAAGTGTAACCGGAACTCTTCTTTTGCGCCCAGGGTCATTGCAGCTGCAACGCGGTTCTCTAGATGCGCTATCGAGACGCTAGACTCGAATCCCTCGAAACCTTCGGCTGATAGAAGCGACTTGACAAGACGTTGCAAGTAGTACGCCCGTCCACGTACAAGAGTTTGAGTAGTAGTGTTGCGCTCCAACAACGGTATAATGCCAGCCGAGACGTTCTCCAGGTTCAGGTCGTTGTCTTCGTCCGCAGCTTTGCTCAGTCTGGGGGCGGAATGGAGATTTCCGACTGACGAGTCGGTCGTGTTCCAGTATTGACTGCCAACAGCCCACCAGGACTCAGAGAGACGTTGCCATATATGTAACGAAGGGGTATATGTAAATCCGTCACCATTGGACATTGCCACAATGATACGACCTTGAGAGTTCAACCTAGCAAAAACAAGACTTGGAGCATTCGTTAGATGGGGTCCTTGGTTGGCACTCGCAATATTTAGAACAGGTGCCAAGGAGACTGGAGGGTGTGGCGACGAGAGGGTCTTGATGTTCCACACGCGGCAAGTGCCAACAGCCGTAACGCACATGAGCCACCAGCCTCTGCAGTCAAGGATGACTGGTTGTGCTTCGAGAATCAGAGCATTTAGAAGCCGTCGTCCAGCTGGTGTCCAAACGTATATCGAACCATCTTCGCATCCCACAGCCCAAAAGTTGTGGTTGCCAGTGACAAGGAGGGCTGACCGTGGCAAGAAATCCTGCCATAGCGCCTGACCACGTCTCGTAGCACTTATCCGTGTTGGCTCTTTGTCTTGCGGCCTTCCAGTCCTAGAAGGTCCAGAGGCGTTGCGGGTCTCTAGAACTATCGCTTCCTCATCCTGGCCTTCTGTGCGCTGAGCGTCAGACCCATCTACAGCTGTGTTACCCACTCCTCCAACTGGCCGAAGGATTATACTTCGGACCATAGGGACTGCCAATCGCAGTTGACTAATCGCCAAGCTGGGATCGACTATCGCAGGCCGTAGTGCTGCTGGCACTTCTGTCTCGTCTGGAGCTTTGGATGCCTTGGGTAGGGTCAACCCCTCTGGGCCATTTTCAACGATTGGCACTGCTCCGTTCCGCCCAGCGGTCGCAACTCTCCTCTCCATCCGGCGCTCTTCGTCGCCTTCAACCTCCGCATACTTTCGTTTGTTGCCGAAGATGAGCGCAGCTAGTCCCCCCTTCGGAAGTCCGTCGTATGGTTTGGAAAGATCTATAATAGTCTGCGGAGCATCAATTTTCGTGCCTTGAGCCGCGCCAGTCATCAACTGTGGTCGGGGAAGAGTGGACTCGGCGAGGCCCGAAGAATTCGAAACCAGTAAGGGAGCGATACGCTTCTTGCCATCCTTCGTTATCGTAATGCGTGATTTCAGCCTCTCGAGCCTAGCGTTGTTGGGATCTGTGACTGTTCCGTGTGCTGTCGTCGATGCTTGTCCCGCTGTAGCTCCGTCCGCAGCATCTGCCGCCACCGCCGCAGGTGTATAATTGGACGTTCCGTTTGTGTGGACGCCACCAGCGTTGCCATTGACAGTCACATCGTTCGTTGAGCCTCCATCTCCCATCAGTGCGCCCATTCTTCCTTGAACTCCCTTTAGTTCGCCAGCTTTGCTGCTCTCCTCAAGCAACAACGCATCGGTTCCCTCAATTACTCCGACTCTTCGTCCCGCACCATACTTTGACAGCGACTTCTCATTGTCCTGCAAAGGAGCGGGATAGCCTAGTTCGCCCACCTCGAACTTCGCAGCTGCTATAGTTCCGTCCAAGCTGCTCAAGAACAAGGTTTCGCCATCCGGTGTCCACGCAAGGTCTGTTATGGACTTGGCCGTTAGCTCCGCCGTGACTACGAAAGGTCTCGGAAAGCTGGTGTTCCAGACGCTCAAGGTCTTGTCGTGCCCGGCACATGCGACAACAGTGACCGAATGTTGTACAGTATGGCCCTTCGCATCTACATTGGCCCTCGTCGTCGGCTCTTTACAGAATAGTCGCGGAGAGAATGCGCACACCTCAACTGGACCCTCATGTCCAATAAGGTTTATCTCACTTTCCCATCTGCCACGATTGATGATGGCTACGGAGCTCACAGGACCGTTGACAGCATT
This sequence comes from Cryomyces antarcticus CCFEE 534, assembly GCA_000504465.1. Classification (NCBI taxonomy): domain Eukaryota; kingdom Fungi; phylum Ascomycota; class Dothideomycetes; genus Cryomyces; species Cryomyces antarcticus. The sequence continues at coordinate 14,530 of AYQD01000050.1, read as the reverse complement.
GGCCGCCGCGATGTGGTTTCCTTCCGGTGACCACGAACAGCGTCTGAAATATGTTGTGAGTGGTGACGTTGTGAATGGGGCCGCGATGGATTTCTCGAGAATGAAATTGCCCGCTTGGTCATGGGCGGTGGCATTGGCAGCAGGCGAAGTGAAACGGAATATCTTAATGGTCCGGTCGTCGCTCGCGGTCGCAAAATACTTGTTGGCAGGATCGAAGGTAATGCCTTTGACGTGACTTTGGTGCTGAGATATTGTTTTGAGCTTCTCAAATGTATAGCCAGACCAAACCACCACCTTGGAGTCCAAGCCGACCGATACCAGGATAGAGGAATCGTAAGACCAGCCAAGATCTTGTACATCGTTGTCGTGTCCGATCAAGCGGCGAAAGATGCGCCAGTTCTCTGCGGGTGGAACCTCGTTCGATCCTGGTTCTGTTAACGACACCGCTCGCCAAGGTTTGAGAATTTACCCACCGAATGTTGTATGTGTAGGAGGATTGGGATCCAGGTTGTAGACGCATAGAATCTTGTCATCCGCCCCCGACGCCAGGTACTTATTATTGCCAGAGAATCGTACGGTGTGAATGGTGCCCGAGTGGTAGCTCAGAGCTGCGAGCTGCTTCGGTTTTTTATACTCTCCCTGAGCATAGATAGCTTCGGTCGACCATATGCGTACGTGTCCATCTATAGGTGCATTTGTAAGGTTCCTTCAAACAACGACAGCATAGTAGGGCTCGGCGCAATTTCCAGCGTACCTCCAGCGGCCGTAACTAGGCGGTTCCCATCGGGGGATACATGGCAGCTGTAGGCTTCGTAATCCTTCTTGTCACCTACGTCGCCGCATGTTTTTCATCAGCATATACACCTGCACGATGAGCCTCAGCTGTAGCACCGCGGAACATGTGTTTGAGCTCACCGCCGTGTGTCAGCCATAGAGGTTTGATGAAGCGCATTCTGACCGTGCGCTCTGTAGCGCTTCTTCATACTCCGGGGTATCAGAGAGGAAGGAGACTCGGATTTATCGGGACCGATGGTGGGTGGAAAGAAAAGTAACACGTTCTGCGAGGTCCACGGCGTGAATCAGTAGCGGACGCGATCATCACGTGTGGATCCCCTTGAATGCATCACGGCAGGTCCAACGCAATACAGTGTCACAACGAACGGATGGAGTCTAAGTTCACGACATAGGATGCTACAATAATCGTCGTCACTGCGTTCGGCTTTCAATCGACAAGGCTCTCTGGAGAAACATCTATTAAAGGAGCTCTATTGATACACAGGTGGAGAGTGTCATCTTTTCCAAGTTCGACTTCAACCGGAAGAGCAGTAAGGCTTAGAGGCGAGTTGCACGCCATTAGAGCTGCCTGACGCTCACAGTACGTGGTGTAGCCAAGGATAGCCAAGAACGACCAGTCTGTGACCTGGACTCGACAGATGTGTTGATGTCGCCACGCCAGGGGTTCTACCCTCCGTCGAGAGATGGAGGAGAGAATCCCGGTACTTCGTGCTGTGCTTTCAAAACGCGACCGTGGTCAGCTTTACTGTAAAGAGCCCGCGCATGTGGAGAAGCAAGGAAACTGACAAGCGAACGCATTGTCTCTACGCATCTGTCAGACAAACTCATGATTGTTGAGCAAATTTTGTTCCGCACTTGCCTGCGGCGCTCTCTGAGATGAGATGGGACGGTTGAACCATGCCAGTATTAACCAGTAACTGAGCATGGTGCTTGAGCGATTCGGATCCTCGTTTGTGCCAGGTGTCATACAGCTCCCCGCCAATCTTCAGTTCTTGGGCACCTTCGGAGCTTTGCGCTTCTTAAACACGATGCCTGTTCCTGGAGGCCTATCCTCTGTCTTGACTGGCGCAGCTACGACATTCATGTCAGGAGCTGCCACTGCAAATGCGACGCCTTCTTCTGACTCCTCTTTCTTGATAGTAGGAACGAACTCCGCCGGGAGCACATGATCTTGACCTGGAGCACTACCACTCAGTAGCGCTTCTATGTCGACGCTGTCGTCCTTCGACGCCGCGTAGCTCTTGAAGGTTGTGCCCCAGCCTTTTCTCACCATTGTGTCCCCGGCCTCTTCCGCTTCTTCCTGACCCTCAAACTTTCGCTTTCGAACACCAATGTTGATGGCGGAGGGCTTGATGTCTTCATCTTCCTCTTTCTTGATTCCCCCCCTGCTACTTGCAGATCCTCCAAAACCCAGGGGAGTCACAGATACAGTGTGCCAATCTCCTGCCATGGCCATTTCCTTCCTGAACTCGTCAGGTACCGCCACCCCCATCTCAGCGAGTTGTTTCAGCTGCTTTTTCCTATCTTCTGCAGTTGCTTGTGCTGGTGCGGAGGGCGTGGGTGGCTGACGCTTCCAGGGTGCGTCTGTGGAGCCACTGGAACTCGAGGTCCCAGCTACAATACCGTTCAATCGGGCAACCTCATCCTTCGCACGTTGCTTGTCTCGCTCTTCTCTTTCATGACCGCGATGAAGATCTCGGAGGGAGCGTTGTATATTCCCTTGGTGCCGCGGTGTGGCCTCGTGCTGCTTCTTCTCAAATATCGTGTCGCGCACGTAAGTTTTGCAGAACTTACACCAGTACTTCGGGGTCGACTTCCAGTACTCAGACATCTTGGAAGGTTCGGCTTTGACAAATACAACGGTGATACTCAGTCCCGGTTGCAGACTGCTCGGCCTCACAGCATAGTGCCTACGTCGTCCTGCTAAGGTTGCTCTTGATCAGATCGCCCAACCGGTACGGACTTTTGCCGACATTCGGCGCGGCACTATAGATTCACCGAAGGCAACTTTGCCGTAAGCCGCATCACTTTACCTTCGTGAGCCCGTTTATTTGAGCTTGGCTTTTGACACGAACCCAAACCAACAACGCTGGTGAAGCTTCTTGAGCATCAGATCGTGAAACTCTCCTTAAATATAGCTTCCAAAACAGTGGGCACCTTTCAGAACAGCAGACATACTTTGCCACCCTCGAGATGGCGACTCTCGCCGATGAGTTGCTGAACGGTTTCGAAGCTTCTGGCTCAGAGGGTGAAGATGACCCGTCGAACGACCTTCTGCAGAACGACGGAGTCACGGCGCATCTGTCTGCAAATGGACACCGCAAGAGCTCAGAGCTAGTAGGCGCAGATGGCGAAATGGAGCTAGACGACGATGAAGAAGCTGTTAATGAGGATGAGGACCTGATGAACAATGGTCCTGCAGATCGCCGTACTCAAGATGCGGAAGATGAGGAAGAGGCGAAAGCTCGGATCGAAAAGATGCAACTGGGAGGGGTCAGCGATGTACGAAGCGTGGCAAGTCTGATGAAGACTCTAGAGCCAGTTATGGAGGTACGTCTATCGCCATCTTGGTCAGAACCTCAGATCTACTCGTATTCACACCTTTGAACGCCAGCCCTGACGTACATATCGCGTCTTCCATAGAAAATCAGGCACTACCAAGACCTACCACCGGACAAGCAAACAAAGAACATTGGCTCTATTGAGGACAATCCTGAGTACAAGCTCTTGACGCTCTCCAACACCCTCTCTACCCAGATCGATAGCGAGATCATGTTAGTCCACAAATTCATTCGAGACCATTACTCTGTACGGTTCAACTCGCTCGAGACACTAGTAACAAACCCTCTTGATTATGCGAAGACTGTTGCAATAGTCGGCAACGGACCGATGCAGGATCTCAAGAGCAGGTCTTCCACTACAGAGAACATTGTTGGACAGTCCCTCAAGCAAATACTGGATGGACCCACCCTGATGGTGGTTACCGTGGAGGCCACAACTGTGAAGGGACGCGATCTGACGGAAGCGGAGCTACAAACAGTGCTCAAGGCCTGCGAGATGACGCTTCAACTAGACCGAGCCAAGAAGCTGCTGACAGACTATGTGCAATCGCGAATGACTTTGTTTGCACCTAATCTGACAGCCCTAATTGGATCGTTGACATCGGCACAGCTACTGAACTTTGCTGGAGGCATCACGGGCTTGGCCAAGACACCTGCTTGCAACATTGCACCCTTGGGCTCGAAGAGACAGACGCAGACCGGGTACGCGACGAATGTTGGAGTCAGGCAGCAAGGCTTTCTATACAACTCACCTATCATCAAGAGCATACCTAGCGATCTCCGCAAGCAGGCTCTACGTATTGTGTCTGCAAAGGTCATTCTTGCTGCTCGCGTTGATCGCGTCCATAGCAGTCCCGATGGATCGACTGGCGAAGAGCTGAAGCAGCAGTGTCTAGAGAGGCTCGACAAATTGACCGAACCACCGCCCAACAAGGGCGTACGTGCCCTTCCAGCGCCTGACGACAAGCCTTCCCGCAAGCGTGGCGGTCGGCGCGCCAGGAAAGCGAAGGAGGCGACTGCCATGACGGACCTGCGCAAGGCACAGAATAGAATGGCATTCGGCAAGGAAGAGGCGGAGGTGGGTTACGGCACCGGAGAAGGCACCAAAGGTCTCGGAATGATCGGCCAGGCGAACGATGGTCGTATCCGCGCGCTGCAGGTCGACCAGCGCACCAAAGCTAAGCTGAGCAAGAAGAGCGTAGGCTGGGGAGGCGCAACGCCAGCCGGTACTGCGTCTTCTCTTCGTGCTGCTGGACCCGGCGCTGGAAGTGCGACTGCGCTCAAGGGTCTGCGAACGTCAGGCGTTGGGACGTCGATTGCAGGTGTGGGCACTGCTTCGTCGATCACTTTCACGCCAATGCAGGGGCTTGAGCTTGTCGATCCGAAGGTCAGGGAAGAGATGGACAGGAAGAGGAAGGCGGAGGAGGATCGTTGGTTCAAGGGTGGGACCTTCACGCAAGTCGGTGGAGGCGGTGGAGGCGGCGACGGTGGCTTCAAGGTTCCTCAGCTGCCTCCTAGGAAGAAGGTGGATACTGGCGAAGGAAAATGAAGACTTGTGTTCTGTGCGAGGCGTTATACCCACTTGCATTGCGTTGTAACGACGAAGGCGTTTCAGGCAGAAGGAGTTTGTTGCCGAACCTCTTCGTGTTCTCTCGTGGACGGTGTCCCTTCAACGTCTCAATCTGCTTCACTTCTAGACAGTCAGGAGATATGGGCATCAAGTTGCTACTCGTTCGAAGAGAACTACAACACAGCTCTACGGTAGCCACTATGCTGCCAGAGGCAAACAAAGCTTTACGATGATTGGTGGTACGCAGTCGTGCTTGCTTGGTAAATTGATCTGGATGCTCTTGAAGATGCCACACGACGCTTTTGTGTCTAAACTGGAACGTCCACCCAGTACGACACCTACTAGACGTGAACCTCTAGAGCCATGCAGAGCACCAAAGTCCTACCGACTGTACGTCTGTCTCCACCGCAGCCCGGTATTCTCTGTTCTAGGTCTCCCTGGCCTACAGGCAGCCTTGCATCCCCCCATCTAATGCGCTTCCTCTTGATCCCTACGGTATACACCAGCAGCCTGACCTTCCCGTACGAGCGTGCAACGGTAGGCTGTATCGCCTCGAGTCCATCAATTGCCTTATGGCTCACCGACCTTGTTCAAGCCTTTCAAACTCCCCAAGCTGAGTGCTAAGCCCTGACTCCGACTCCTTATTCTTACAAATCCGGTGACTGGCCCATTCTCGCCCTCTTGCTCAATGCTAAGATTGGCTAACGCATCCTCCCTGTCATGAACCGTGTCAGCAATCGAATTCAGTCATGGCTTCGAACATCGGTAGAATTTACCAAATACACTCCTGGCGTACAGATTCGCAGATAGGAAACCACAATCGCCCTTCAAGCTTGCTTCTGGTGTCAAGCAGCTCATGTTGGTAACTTTCATCAAACCCTGGAGGAAGTCACGTAATGTCCGTGCCCGGCTGTTGATGTTGACTTTGTTCTCCCACTCGAACTCTGTCCACATGGTTCGGAACTGTGTCTCTGTGCAGTGGGCGGGCTGAATGTAGTCCATGATGTCGACGTGGACATCGTTCAGAATGACGACGTTCGACTCGGTCGAGCTAGGTCCGTCGTAAACGACGTTGCCGAAGATGACGCCGGTATCCGTCGAGCTGACTTTGATGGTTGCCTGGACATTCAGGAAATCGTGTGGTGCAAGATTCTGGGTGGTTGGCCGCTCGACGACTTTCAGATCCCCAAGGGTTGCGAACTCTACTGACAGGTTCTGCAGCGTCTCCGTCGTTTGATTCACCAGTAACACATCGAGCACGATGTCGAATTGGTGCACTTTGACGTAAGCTTCGGCATATACAGGGTCGGAGAAGCCCGTCAGCTGCACCACTCTGCTGAGCTTGGATGAAAGGTCTTCCGTCGCTGCGTCTCCACCTGTGGCTTTTTCTAGGTCTATCTCCATCTCATCGGAACCATCCATTACTGTTTTCTTCGTCAATTGTCGTATTGAAATGACATCATCGACTTGAATGGCAGTCTTCGCTTTCTCGACTGCGTCCTTGTCCGCACGCTTCTTCTCTTCCACTTGAACCATTGCGCGGAAGGCCTTGCGAGTGTCATCGAGGAAAACGGTTTCCAGGTCCTTGTTCTCGGCGAACTCGGCAAGAGATCTAACGCACGACATTATTCTGTCCACTGAGTCCTCATCGATGGGCGCTTTGACAAATGCGGATTGACCAACACGGATGATTGAGATCATGATGAGCATGGCTTCGGCACGTAGTGCATTCGTGCGTGAAGTATCCTGAGAGATTTCTGAATGTCGCATGACGAGTTTGGTGAGAGTAGAGGAGAGTACGGTAGCCAGGTAGTAATCACCGTCCAGAATGAGTTGCCTTAACGGAGGTTTTTGCGCTGCCTTTACAGCCTCGAGCTTAGCCTTGACCGCAGACTGGCTCGTAAGGGCGCTTTCAGTGGCGTATGTTCCGTCAGCCAAGACCTTGCGAGATCCAGTAGGAACAGATGGCTTCGCGTGCCCGTTTACTTGCTCCTTTGAATCTGGCTGACCTTCCGACGTATCTTCGAGTAGGCGTTGCTCTGATGCCAAAATAGGTATCTCTCCCAAACTTGCCCGTATTCTCTTCCATGCATCTCGGATGCCGTTTGCTTCAAGTGAGTACTCCCCAACTATCCACAGCGCACCCCGGTATACTTTGCCGGCTCTAACTTCACTCAACGTCGACACAAGACGTTCGATTATTGATTGTCTCAGGTTGGGGAACTTCTCTACGACCTCTTTGACAAAAGAAATGACGTCAACAGCTGATGTGTTGTTGAAGTCTGCGATAAAGTCCATCAGGAGGTCAACAACACTAGCGGCAACCTCGGAAAACTTGATAGCGCATTGATGTATTGAGTGAATGAGCAATGATCGGTATTCGTTGTTCTGGCAGGGTCGTCAATCAAAGCTTGGAATCAGGACTCATGCATGTTTACCTTCTCATACTGCTCATCCACGGTCTTAGAGAGCTCCTTCTTGAGGAGCAAGACCACCTCTTCTACATTCCTGCTTGACACCATATCCATGGCGATTTCGAGCGCTTTTCTCCGTACGTCAAGATCCGGACTTGACAGTACCCGCAAGACCTCCATTATCAGATCGTCAAGTACACCCTCGTTCCTTTTTCGCAATTGATTGACCTTCTCCAGGACGATGAGCTTGACATTGTTGTCTGACTCCTTGATGCTAAGCTCGATAAATTTTGATGCTGCTGCTTTGACTGCTACTGGATTGTTCGTCAATCCTGTGAGCGACGATGCTGCTTCGTATACTACTGTGGATGTATTGGCTTCCAAGAGGTCGAAGATCAGTCGTAGATATCTCGCCTTTGGTCACTATCAGCTATACTATCCGCACAGAGAAGCTCGCGCTCGTCCAAAAGTTACCTTGTTCTGAGCATTCGTTACCGCATCTTTTCTGATGAACTCCAGCTCAACCAACTGCAGCAGCTCGTCCGCGTTTGGTACTCCGTCTATCACCCCGCTCAAGTATTCAAGAGCCTTTTCATGACTGATGGACAGCAGTGCCGCGAACGCGTTCCTCTTGCATGTAGAATCATTCTCTTTTTCTAGGAATGTCTCTATAAGCTCCGGCGCATCGGGTATCAGTGCTTCTGAGTGCTGATATATAGACGCAATGGCGAAGACAGCGTTCTTGCGGACGTATGCATGGCGATGCTCAAGACAGGATCGCGCGGGGGTCAGAACGTTCTCGAGCAGCTCAGCTTCTCGAAGTTTGCAAATAAATCGCAGGGTGTTGCCACGGATATACTCGTTTGCATGTTGTAGGTCTAGTCGTATGCCGTTGCTACACGCAAACATAAGCACTCTGGAGTCACCAAGACCTAAACTCTTATCTTACCAAACAAGGATCATCTCTTGCCTGAGCTTCCCTGTTGAGTCGAGTTTTGGACATATCTCGTAATACAGATAAAGGAGCTTCTTCAGCGGTTTGCTCTTGGATGGCATCACAAATCGGATGATGTGCATGAGCAGGTTCGGCATCGGATCGCCGTTCAACATGATGGTCAGAATCCGCTTCATAGTCTCCACCTTGGACTCGTCTGTGCCCTTCTCGAGCTGATTCTTGAGGTCCTGCTGTGAGGGTTGATCCGCCGTATTGTCCTGGTGCACCAGACTGTATGCATTGTCGAGGAAGGTCGCCATGGTTCACTGTAACTGGGAGGGAGGAGCGTAGTGTGTTCAGTGTTTTACCCCCGCAGGCCCGGTGCCTCAAAGTGTGCTGCTTCGCCCGTTGATCCCCCTTCGAGGGTCTTCAGCACAGAAGTGCGCTTACTTCGGCGACGGAGCTTTGGGGAAGGCTTGGAGACAGTCGAATTGGGCCAGGACTATCTATGGCCACACGGTGGCTTTAGAGGAGAGAGACTCGACTCGGGGTCTGCGTTATGAGGGTGATACGCCTGTTCAAAAGCTGTCTTCAGGAACTCCTCGGGGTGGGATCATCAACAACACCGCGCAATGGTGGTCTGAACATTTAAGCGAGGCGTCTGTCAAAAGTCATGGCCCGCTATAAACCACTTCGCGAAGCACCTCGAAAATCTAGTGAGATGAAAGACCTCTCGACCATTCACAACACCTGAGACTGAAGTGCCAAACTGTTATTTTCCGTTCACCGTTTCTGGTCATACAGTTACTGTTCTGCATCAACAGTCATTGTTTTTCTTCCTCAGAGAATCCTCCGAATCATCGATCATCTCTTCACGAACCTTGACCCTTGGAGAACCTCAAGCCGTATCAAGTCACGCACTGATCAACGCCATGACAGCAACAAACGAGCCTTTCTATCTACGATACTAGTATGCTATCCTACCAAGCGTCGCTCTTCCTAGCTAATGTAAGCAAACCAGCTCTGGACACTCTGGACGTTTCGGGCACGAGTTTCTTGGTATGTTCAGCTGGGAGGATACTCCGCATCATTCTGACACGATGCCAGAGTTTGATTTCAGAGCACTGGGGGACGGTCGCAGCGCATCCGCACGCTATGCCAACAACTCCAACTACCGTAATGATTCTCTGATCAGGAAAGAGAGTACGAGCCGCCGTTCCGTTACTTCTGATTTAAAGCTAACTTAGTTCCCATTTTCCAGTGTGTGTTAGCTCACTGGTGATGTCGGAAATTAAGCGCATCATCAAAGAGAGCGAGATCATGAAGTATGTTCCCATTTCAGCCACGTGATGTAGTCCCCTTTTGCTTTATGCCAGTTCCGTGTTGACTTCGGGCAGGGAGGATGACACGAAGTGGCCACAAAAGAACAAGGATGGACGGCAAGAGCTAGAGATCCGGATGGGCAATGAGCATATCTCCTTCGAGGTACGTACGCTGGTGTCACTCAGAGACGAGAAGATCAAGGCTGATCTTCTGTCGTTTCTAGACCGCCAAGATTGGGTCTCTTGTCGATGTCACCGAGTCCGAGGATCCGGAAGGGCTGAGAGTCTTCTACTACCTCGTACAAGATCTCAAGGCTCTTGTGTTCTCGTTAATATCCCTCCATTTCAAGGTCAGTCAACCGCCTGCGCATCTCGAGACACTTCTCGCCTGCTGATCCCAGTACAGATCAAGCCGATCTAGAGGTTGGCTGAACGGGGAGTCCAAGGCGTATGAATTGGACGTCATGTATTTCGCAAGGTCGGAATGTCGTCTCTTATGAGCGCTTTAAACCTGGAGCAATGGCGTTTGTGAGTTGTTAGTTAACCGTACTTAGTGTCGGCAAGTCGAAAGCTAGACCGATCCCCGCAAACCACCTCGAGACCGTTGTGATTACGACCATGAACCGTGGATTCGCTATTCGATATTGAATCATCTGCTACTAGTAGTACCGTTTCCTCCTCATCGGCATTGTATGAATGGAATATTTTGTGTTGTTCGTTTGACCTATCCACAGCCCAGTTATGCCAACTCCAACAGCAAGTGACGTCTCACACCTCCTTCCCTCACCTCCCGTTGAATCTGCCATACACCGATCTGCGCACACGACATGTCCACCTGAAGAAGACCGGCAGGCTGCGAGCAGTGATGAGACCGCGGATGGCAGCCGCGACATGGAAGAGAATGGAGAAACAATCTCGAACAATGCGCACACGACATCGCCGCAGCAACCTACACCAGCCCAAAACGTGGAGGCCGGTGCAGCGGATGTTGAGGAAACCACGGACTCCAACATCAAGCACATGGACATCGACGAGGACAGCATGGTCAGGGATACGCCGAGTCCCATGAGCTCGATGGAAGAGTCGCGTGATGGAGAGTCGCGGCCGTCGCATGCTGTCGCAATTGCATCATCGCCCGCATCGACAGCATTTCCTTACCCACAACTCTACTCTCCCTTTTCCAGTACAAGGGTATTGCAGCCTGCCTTTTGACACAAGAACCGCAGTCACTGACAGTCTCGTATTGTAGCTACAACCGAACTCTACGTCATCATTCTTGCGACCCGGCAGCAAGTTTCACGGCACACAGCAATCGGATCGTCAAGTATACGATGTCCAAGTGGAAATGAAGCATGTCGATATGGCTGAGTCATTCCTTTGCGGCTATTTGCGCATTCAAGGCAGGTAGCTCCCGGCGCTGAGTCCTCATCGCATCGACTGACTTGCTCATCCAGGTCTGACTGACGACCACCCAACCTTGACAACCTACTTCGAAGGCGAGATCATCGGGCCCAAGCATACATTCCGCACGCCTCACGCCTCGTGGGGCTCTTCCGAAAAGACGGACATGCAACACTGGGCACGTTTCCCGGCCTGGCGGCCCCACGCCCAAGCCGCTAAAAAGTCTTTCAATTCCTCCCTGAAGAACTTCGCGGCGCGGGAACACATCTTCATGAGGTGGAAGGAGTACTTCCTGGTGCCAGATCACCGGGTCAGAACAATAAGTGGGGCCAGTTTTGAAGGATTCTATTATATTTGTTTCGATCAAAGGAACGGGAAAGTTAGTGGAATTTACTTCCACGCAAAGAGTGAGAAGTGAGTGCTTCACCCCTGTTCTCTTCGGTGGTGCCATACTGACGGACGCATAGATACCAACAGCTCGAGCTTACGCATGTCGAAGATCGCGGGTGTATGGGCGCGATCGAATTTCGATGACTCGAATGACTGAACGAAGAGGGATTGTACATTTGGCTTCCATGGTTGTGTATGTTGCGATGCTTTCTGGTAAGGAAGGTCACTGCACAAGAGTTGTAGGAGGAATCTCTTCTACGCTTCTGTAGTGCTTGGGCGTAAGATGGCGCTGTTGGCTGGGGCCCACAGGCACGTCTTTCTGGTCTTCTTGAGTTGTACAAGGATACACTTTGAGTGCACATCAGCTACCTTACTTTCCAAGTGTCCATGGTCAGCAAGAAAGTCGCGCCGGCTTGTGCCACAAACTGGTTCGTTAGTGCCTACCACCTAGACTTTCACAAGTGCTTGAGAGTACTCTGAACTGCTTCGTAGTCTTGAGCTGTCGTGCAGCAGCAATCTGATCGAACCGTCTGGACCGGCGATCTCTCCAAGCTACGTCACAGGGCACCGCACGTAAACAACGTACTTCCAGGCTCGAACCTGCAATTCCTCTCCACTTCCATCATCTCTCTCAGAAACCCCAATAGCCTCAGTTCACACCTCGGCCACAGCCATGGACGTAAGTTTCCAGATATCAACGTCTTTTGAAATGCAAGCTGATCGACCTAAGGTCTTTTACTCGTACACGTTCGGCACAGCTGGCTGGATGGCGCTCCAAGGCCTCGCTTTGATCATAGCACCCACGACGATTGCGGCAGTGCTCTCATCGGAAGCCCGCCTGGCGACTCGTAAGCCCACAAGTCACAGAGACTTCGAGCAACAGCTAATACTGCGGCTGTTTCAAGAACTCGAGATCTACTTCTCACGCTCGCTGGGGTTCTCCCTGCTTGTCATCGGCGTCCTCAGCCTTCTCCTCACAGGATCAATCCCACTCTCCTCTCGCCTGTCCGATGGCGTCACCGGCGAAGCAGACGATCCCAAGGCTCCGTAGTTAGTGACAGAGTGCGCGCTCCTCCATCGGAGCAGTAGCAGCTGACTGCTAGTTCAGCGCCGTCCCCACCCTGACAGTGACGATGATCTACCACTCGACCGCCGCCTTCTATTGCTACGCCCAATGGACGCAGACCTCGTCGTCCAGCTTCGTCCTCGGTATGGTGCCGAGCGGTATCCTGGCCGCTGTCGGAATCTGGTGTGTCCTGTTCGGTACCAGCAGTGGGCGCATCAATCGCAAGACGGGCGCCGATAAGAGGACAAGCGGGTTCCCGTTTAAGAATGCTGAGGCGGACAAGAAGAGCCGAACGAAGCGTCTATGAAGACGCTATGAACACGACAGGAACGAAGGCAATAGTTCGTCTGAGTGCAGGGACCCTCGAACGGAGATCTGCGAGGCGCGAAGGCTTTATGCCTGGATTGGCAGAATAACCGGAGGAGATACCCTGGGACAGGGCTCAGCAGTAGCTCATACATTGTTTAGTCACTAGGCAAAATCAAACCCAGCGTCAGACGGAAAGTCTTTGAGATGGTATTACATTGTTACAACATTGCTGCCAGGTGTGTTCTGTCCTTGGAAGTCTATTCAAACTCAGAGAATCAAAGCAGCGAAAACGGCAGCCCCGCCTGCAAGCAACGCGCCCGAACCCATAGCGGCCGCACCACCAGTGTACACGGCAGGTTTACTTCCCGTCGCTGTCGCACTCGCCGTAGCCGTCGCGTTCGCCTTGGCCGTCCCGTTCGCCGCACCCAACGCCGCACAGGTTGTGAAGTTCTTGCCGCCCAAAAACACACCCACGGTCATGGCATCAGTCAAGTGGATCCCGTGCAGCGCCGACGCGGCCAATGAGGCGTTGTTGGAGCAGAAGTTGATGGTGAAGTTGAACGTGCTAGCCAAGCCGCCGCACGCGGCCGTCACGGTCGTGCCGTCGTAGTCGCCGTAGAAGGTTAGGTTGTTCAGCGCCGGGATGGTCACGGTCGCCAGCGAGTGCACCTCATTGTAAGGCCCGGCCGCCGGCTTCGAGTACAGCGTCAGCGTCTCGACTACGTGCGCGCCGCTCACGTCGTACGTCCGCGCCGTGCCGACCGTGTTGTCCGTCCCGTTCAGGCTCACGCTGCCGTCGGGCGACCCGGACCAGGTTAGATTCTGGTAGGACCCGATGATCGACATCACTTGCGCGTAGGTGTAGGGTGTGGTGAAGATGACCGTGTCGCTGCCCGCAGTGTAGCCTGGGAGTGGAGCGTTAGTTGTTGGATCTCAGCTCATAGGTTGGGAAGTGTGGTACCTGGGATGCAGGGGTTCATGGAGGGGATGTAGGTGTAGTTCACGCAAAGGGCCGGCACTGCGAGAGCCGCAGCTGCGGCGAGGACACTTTGGGATCTCATGTTGATGGTATTGAGAAGCGACTGATTTTACAGTATTGGAACGAATGTATGCGGTGATGGAAAACGAACGTGTTTGTTGAAGAGGAACCAAATGAAGAGGGCAGCGCACGAGCTACTTATGAACTCCCCACAAACACTCGACGAAGCCGGAAGCAAAGGCCGGGTAGACGTCTTCATATTCCGAGGCAGCTTAGACATGAGGCTTGGTTCAGGGCATCTAGGCCCATGGCGTGGCTTCCAGAGAGTTTGCGGGGTACGGGGGCAGTTGTGCCTGGATCAGCGGAGCTTGTCCAAGCCAGCACTGGCAGCATTTGAACGCATTGCGCATGAGTGTGTGGAGCGATGCGGCGTCGGGACAAGGGGGCATACCGTCGTAGATGTAGGTGGAGTGCGCGTACTGTCGTCTCCAGTTGAGACTGTCTCGTGCTGTGCTGTGCTGTGCTGTGCTGTGCTGTGCTGGGGTGCTTTTGCAACACAAGTTAGACGTTTGCGACCACTGAGTATGGGGAGTTGGCGACGGTGAGCTATCTTGGAGAGGAGAAGCAGGTGCTTGGGCAAGTACCGCAGCTTCTTGACCAGAAGCCGCAGAAAGGCAGAAAGCAGGTGTGAACACACACGAGCAGAGCCTCCAAACTAGAGAGTCGTTGTGAAGCATGATGTGGTGCGATTCTTTCGAGATGAAGCTTTGACCTTCCCGAGACGAGACA
>AYQD01000049.1:0-23284 GCA_000504465.1 Cryomyces antarcticus CCFEE 534 | reverse complement strand
GGCCCCAAGCCAAGGAATAGGAGTCGCGGCTTTTGTTGTTGAAACGATTGAGGAACATCCGAATGGTCTTCCCTTGAAAGTGCCTCATCCGCTAAACTCGGCGAAGGACACCGAAAACAAACGTGATGCGGAGCGACGTGTGGACTTGCCTGTCATGTACTGTCTACGTCAAGCTGCGCTTGCTGGAATATGGCAGATCGAGCCACGGCCGCGAAAAGGAACAAGTGTAGAGAACGTACGACACTTCCCCAACCATCGCCTTGTCTCAGGCTGCCCCGTGGCACTCGACATTAGGTTGAGCCACAGAAGCGATTCAAATCCTTCTATTCAGAAAGTCCTGAACCCCATGTCTTCCGAACCGATGCCACTCTTTCGCCATAACACCTTGCAAATGACCAACCGTTGAGAACCATATCTGTGCGCTGCCAGAGCTTGCGAACATTTACGTGCATCGTCTGTCCCATTACCAAGACCATGGTGTTTCACCAACACACGGGGCTGCTAAGGCGCAGGGTTCTCTTTAACAATGCGCTTGATCTTCGCATTGTAGCCCTGCAGATCCTTCTTGAAGAGATTGTACGCATCCGCTTGCGCTGGAGAGTCCGGATTGGGCTCGTTCAGCAGCGACTGGATACCGAGCAGGATGTCCTTGACAGTGATGGCCGGCTTCCAGCCTTCTTCTTCGTTCAGGATTGAGAGACAGACGGTGCCGGAAGGGTAGACGTTCGGGTGGAAGAGCGGCGGTACGAACTTGCCTGTGAAGAGTAAGTAAACGAAACGGGAAAGTCAGATCGTGACAATTCAACATACACTTGGGCGGTTTCGTGGGATACTCTGAAGGAGGATGTTAGCTTTGACGTCTGCAAGAAAAGTCGCTTGGCCTGATATCCGTACCATCCGGGAATTGCACTTCCAGCTTAAACAGTCCACCCTCCCACAGCGTCTTGTCTTTCCCCGGCACGGCGCACTCCCATTTCTTCAGATCGAGGATACCTTGCGGATTGCGGACGGGTTTTGCGACGAAGCCAAAAGGGTGGTCTTTCCGCCATTGCTTGCTGTCAGGTAGGTGTGTCAGATCTATTGAGGCGCCGATGCATGACCTGTGTCACTCACCGCTCCTCCTGGAGTCGATTCTGGCACAACGACATGGTAACCGTAATGTGAGGCTGCGGCGATTGGAGGTTGAGGGAAGAAACTTCGTCGCGCAAGGGGCCTTGCGAGCAAAGCCGTGCCTATAGATAGCTGAGGCGTGGTGTGAACAGGTAGTAGTGCGAAGAAGACAAACACAAACTGAGAGTCGATTCACGGAGCGTTTCAAGTGTTTGAGACGAGGATAAAGATTCAGGTAGGTGGACATTGACGGAGATGCGGCACACGGGCCGTCGCATCTGGATTTCGACAAACATGTGCAAACACCCCGCGCTGGCGGATCAGCACTTCCACCGATTGATCCAGCCAGTGACCGCAAACCACGCATGCACGGAATGAGACAGCTTCGACGTTTCATAGGAGGCGCAGATACTCGACCAACTCAGAAGAGGAGGATACCGGATACTGCTATATAAACATGGCAGAGAAGCCTGCAGAACACCCGGAGGTAGCGCCGGATCCCGATGAAGATGACCTGGATGACCTTGATGGTTCGCAATCTGCGTCGCTCTCGCAGCCTACTCTCTCTGACTACAGATCGCAGATGTGCTTGACGAATTCTCCGCCACAAAGATCGACGAGCCGCCCATAGCCGCTGCATCCACCACCACCACAGCTCCCAGCGCATCAGGCCCCGGCAGACCCGCAGCCGCCGCAGAACCTCCAAGCGCGGAAGAGAATGACTTCGCGCAGCAACTGGAAGCAAGCATGGCGGCGATGCTTGCTAACTTGGAGACAGACCCAGAGATGAAGAAGCAGGTCGAAGACATGTTAAAACAGTTAGGCGGAGCTGCTTCAAAAGACGGTTCTAGTATAGTTGAGCCCGAGCCGTCGACAGCGTCCAAGGAACCAGCTCCAGCTAGCGATACGAAAAGTACGGCGAAAGTAGCGAAGCAACCTGCTGTATCTGCTGCTCCAGGTAAGCCCTCGAAAGGTGCAGATGCGGACTTCCAAGAGACAATACGGAAGACGATGGAGCGGATGCAAGAATCTGGTGCGCAGGCCGGCGCGGCTGCGGCCTCGTCATCAGAAGACGACATGCTTGCGCAGATGCTGAAGGAGATGGAGAAGGGCGGGTTCGACGGTGAAGGGTCAGTCTTACAGATCGACCCCTATCTCTCCCCTCCCGTTCAAAGCTAACATCTCGACGTGACTGCGCAGCAACGAAGAAGACTTCTCCAAAATGCTCCTGGGCATGATGGAGCAGCTCACCAACAAAGAAATCCTCTACGAGCCCATGAAAGATCTCCATGACAAATTCCCCGCCTGGCTCGACAAGAACAGCGCCTCCACTTCCGCTGAGGACCTGGCGCGCTACAAAGAGCAGCAAACGCTTGTCGATGAAATCGTCGCGAGGTTCAACAGAAACGGGTACAGTGATGACAATGCGGCCGATAGGGAGTATATCGTGGATCGTATGCAGAAGGTGAGTCGCTCGTTGTGCTGGAGGGGACGTGGGCGAATGGAATGGGAAGACGGAGCTGACGGGAGTATAGATGCAAGCTGCGGGCTCGCCGCCGCCGGACCTTGTAGGGGATATGAACGCCGCACAAGACATGTTAGGCGATTTAGATTCGGACGCGCAGTGTCCGCAACAATGATATCCCACCGCACAATTCGAATGTCTCACACTATACAGCATGCACGCGATGGAAAATCTCTCCCTTTAATGGCGTCTGTGCGTTCTTGAAATGCCCGCTACCTTGGGTATCTGAATATGCTGAGCTGCGAGTAGAACGTACGGGGTTGCAGTTGGAATGGTGCTGTACGCCTCCTCCCAGGAAAACAATGGGACTCCGTGATCCGGTTGCAAAGCCCCAAACCGGCCTTTCAAGATATGCACATCTGTGAAGCGCGCCCTCCCACTAGTTCCTGCACTCCAAACGGCCCAGTGCTCCCATGTGCCGCCGTATGCCTCCCCAACCCCGGTGCAAAATCTCAGACCATGCTCATCCGTTCGTAGTATCCATATCATCACTCCCTTGTTCGTCCCCCTGCGTGCGCTCACTGCTTTCCTGCGCGACCATTCCATCGTCGATAAAATCCATGAAAATGCTGTCGTAGTCCTCCTCATCACTGCCATAGCTAGCATCCTGCGCTTTATTCCGCTCGTACTGCTCCGACCCCAGCATCGACACCAGCGCGTCGAGTTCCTCGTCTTCTTGTTGCAGTATCACGTCGACTTCGTTGTCGGGTACGGCGTGTATGGTAGGTGTGGTTGGGTTTGAAGGGGATTGAGTGCGTTGAGATGAATAGGACGGGTATGTGGAGGACTGACTGCTGAAGAGGGGCACATCGTGTTCGTCCATATCGTCGTCTTCGGGCGGGTCGGAGAGTAAGGGCGCGCGGCGCGCTTGTTCGGCTTCCCAGCGCTTTTGGCGGGACATGAAATCGAGGCGCATCATCTGTGAAGGCAGCGCAGACGTTAGAAGCTTGAACGAGCTGACTTGCGCAAGGTTGACATAGCCTACTTGATCTCCTCTGGCTTCCCACCTCCGATTGTCGCGTCCCTGTTGTACCTTCTTCAGGAACAGGTTCCGCCGTCGCTCTTTCACGACGTCTCTGCTTTGAAGCGCGGGGTTGGCTTTCACGGGTCGTTTCGAGAAGGCGACGGGTGGTGGAGGGTTCAATGTGTTGGAGGGGAATATCTGGTGGGGACGCGAGCGGCGCGGCGATAGTGGAGAGGGTATGGCGGGCGCGTAGCTATGCGGTGTGTAGTTGAGAGGTGCGACGTTGAAAGACATTGCTGATATTGCTGCCATGGTACTGCGATGACTGTGTGTTGGCGATGGGTACGTGGAGAGGGTGACGATTGACGAGACGCTGAATGGAATCGCCGCCTGCCGAGAACGGCTGAAAGGTCAGACGCGACGTGGTTTGGGTGTTTAGCGTGGCGGCGAGTCCCCGACTTTGATCAACCACCCTACCTTATTTCCATTTGCAGCTTCCTTCGGCGCTTCGCCTGAACATCAATCACAACAACAGCTCAGAATCGCCATACCAACTGATACCTGTCGCTCGCCTATTTGCAGGCACGAATAACCTCTTACCCGGTTTGATGTGTCCAAAAGTTACCTTTGTCATTTGAAAGTCTACACTGATACCGCTTAACATCGCGGCTGCTTCCTTATGACTTGCAGAGGTGAATTTACCGGTATCGCGGCGATTGCAGACAAGACCTGCTGTAAGGACCATCCCGGGGAGTCCGAAATGGAGATTCCCAGCACTCTATCCGGAGCAAGGTACTTACTTGAAATTGGACGAGCCCACGACCTCACTCAAGCCTAGATACTTCAAATATACGACAGCTCTGGTAGGCAGCTATCTCTCCCGCCTTGGCCTCACCGTATTTAAATCGCACATATCCTCCAAGATCGCTGTTGTTGAAACACTGGCTATTCGGAGACGGGTACACAGATTTTGCCTTTGTCGTGTTTTCCTATATGCTGAGTTGACTACGAAAAACCACACGACAGTCTTCTCTCAAGATCTCTTGATTCGAATGCCGTTCGTCACGCTGCTACGGGAACATACTGCGAAGCATCCACCAACCTGCCCATACAGAGGTTCTTCTATTCTGCACGCCATATGGTGTCTGGCTAAGAGAGGGTCGATCTTTACACAATCTTTGGCGACAGTGTATTCCCTCCCCATTTATTGTTCTTTCGGGCTGTGCTCTCCCTTCGAGTACGCCTAGTTCCTCTTGTGGGCGAGGCCAAGAAGAATGCTAGAACTGTGGTAGCACTAATGGTCGACTGTACGAATGTGCGAAGGCTGATTACCGCACTGTTCCAAGTTGTCCTAGCTCTACTTCTGATGGTTTTTGTGGCCTCTGAATCAACACTGGACGTCCTGGTCGTGATACACCGAGCGCTACGGTAGATTCAACGGCACACTCCCTTTCTTGTTCGCGGCGTCCAT
The DNA here is from genome assembly GCA_000504465.1 of Cryomyces antarcticus CCFEE 534. Taxonomy (NCBI): domain Eukaryota; kingdom Fungi; phylum Ascomycota; class Dothideomycetes; genus Cryomyces; species Cryomyces antarcticus. Next base: position 18,214 of record AYQD01000049.1, on the reverse strand, counting down.
TGACGATGCGCACTTTGTCCACATGTACGGTAGACATTCTGCATGCTTGACCGACTCGTAAGTTTAGGAAGCTCCACCTTTAGTAGCGTTGACACTCCAATTTTCGGTGCGATGCGCTCGTAGACTTGCTGACGTGGGCCATGCTGCAATGTGTTGAGGTGGTTATTAAGGATGCTACTGGCATGTTCTCGATAGTCTCTCGGAGATAAAATGCAGATTCAGGAGGAGCTCGCGAAGAGAAATCAAAGAGTTATCGCCGTGTAGGCTACAGATGAAGGGGTTCCTTTTGCTTGTTGAAACTGGCATGGCGGAGCGCTGTGTCCCGCGTGCAATGTCTTGTATTGATACCAGTTACGAAAGCAACTCTACCAGGCAAGCTTGGTGCTAACGATCAGGTTGTATGAGTAGGATGAGCTCTGAGATTCAAAGAGACGGAACATTTGGGACGACCTCTCGTATCGAAGAGCTCAGGAGATCGGGCAGGTGTCCACTACTGCCTCAGGAACGGGTAAAGGGAATATAGCAGAACCTTGCGAGTCAAGCCGTATGCTGAGTAACACGCACATACATGATAGACGCAAGGATAGCCTTGCTTACAAACAGCCACTGACTGCAGAAAACGCCATTCAAAGGTGAAGATTGGCAAGTAAAGGCGCCGGATCGCATATGGCCCGAGAACCGTACATACAAATTTGACATGACGCGTTCGGATAAGGTACTGTAGCATGGTTCGGCTTCGCGGCTTCCATGCAGCTTTTAGTTGATGGGAAGTGCGGCTTTGGCGTCAAGAGGCGCTCCCGGGAGCGGTTCTGATGCATTAAACCTGCACATCTGCATCACAGTTCTGCAAATAGCCCGGGAAAATTGCATTCCGTTGCGACTGTTCGCATCCTCGCGCTTCCGGACAGGGGAGACGTTTCTCGCACGAATGCTGTCTTGGTTGCGCTTGGCGTGGGTTGTGCTTACGATGTGACTGAAGGGTTGATTCCGTAGTCCGTTGCCATTGCCTCATACAAACTCCCAAGTTTATAGGTCCACAAGTCCCGTTCAAATCTCACGCCTCGCTGTTCTCGAACCAACTAGGACCTCTCTCATACCCAGCTGAGCAGCTCGCAACTGCACCTCTGCCTTTCTCCGCGTCGATACTCTTCACTAGTTCGATAGCTCTGCGGAGCAAACTTACCTCTCAAGATGTCTCTCGTAGGCAACTTCAGTTTCGGTAACTACGACAACACGGCAGAGAATGCAGGAGTTGCCTCACTAGGTGGCACCGCTTTCATTCGCCGTAACAGCAACAGAAATGAGGAGTCCCCTGACCTCAGGAGAACAACCAGCCGCTCAGCTGCGCCGAATTCACAGAGCCCATCAACCACAAGACCTCGAAAGACGAGCTCTGGCTCTGCTACCCTCGCCTCGGCGCAACGAAATCAGTCACTCATACCGGGCGAGCCAGAAAAAAGTGGAATCCATGATGGGACATATTGGCCAGACGGAGTACCGCCAGCGGACTTTGGCTCTACGAAGGAGCAAGGAGAGGATGGCGGAGCATTGGAGGAAGTTGAGACCCCCGACGAATACGCCTACCGTGATCAAGAAGTGATGCAACTGGCAAGATCACTGACCAGACAATCCACCTTCTCCGTTGCCGGCAACCCCTTTAAGGCCGAAGAAGGATCGGCGTTGGATCCTCAGTCGTCCAACTTCAACGCAAGAGCATGGGCAAAAGCTTTCCTAAAGCTGCAGTTCCAAGATCCGGAGAAGAACCCTCAAAGAGCTGCAGGAGTTGCATTTCGAAATCTGAACGTGCGTGGTTATGGTGCTGCAACAGATTACCAGAAGAGTGTGGGAAACATATTCCTTGAAGTCGTAGGTATGGCGCGCAGGATATTCGGCGTTGGGCAACGCAAGATTGATATTCTACGGAGCTTCGATGGCCTAGTCAACAGTGGGGAGATGGTCGTGGTCTTAGGCCCTCCAGGGTAATTACATCTCCATTTCGTGATCTTACTCAGGTTGTCTGACGCTTTGTGTAGTTCCGGTTGTTCAACGTTGCTGAAAACCGTATCTGGCGAGACTCATGGATTCGTTGTCGAAGATGGTTCCTACCTCAACTACCAAGGTATGCACTTGCGACCGTGTGTGGAGGGTCTCATCACTGACCCAACAACCCAGGCATAACATCCAAGCAAATGCACAGGGACTTCCGTGGCGAAGCCATCTACACAGCGGAGGTCGATGTTCACTTCCCCATGCTCAGTGTTGGTGACACTCTCTACTTCGCTGCTCGCGCTAGAGCACCGCGGAACATCCCTGGCAACGTGCACAAGAGAACCTACGCTGAGCACATGCGAGATGTGGTCATGGCCATCTTCGGTATCAGTCACACCATTAACACACGTGTTGGGAACGATTTCGTTCGTGGCGTGAGCGGCGGAGAACGGAAGCGGGTGTCGATTGCGGAGGCTGCGCTGAGTGGCGCGCCTTTGCAGTGTTGGGACAATTCGACTCGTGGTCTCGACAGCGCGAACGCCTTGGAGTTCTGCAAGACTCTCCGACTGTCTACCGATCTCATGGGAGCTACTGCATTTGTGGCTATCTACCAGGCACCTCAAAGTGCCTACGACGTCTTTGACAAGGTCGTCGTTCTTTACGAAGGACGTCAAATCTACTTCGGCCGTACTGAGGACGCGAGACGGTATTTCGAGGATATGGGCTTTGATTGTCCAGATCGCCAAACCACCGCCGATTTCCTCACAAGTATGACCTCTCCCGCTGAAAGAGTTGTACGACCGGGTTGGAAGAACAAGGTCCCTCGAACGCCGGACGACTTCGCTGCAGCCTGGAAAGCCAGCGCTACCCGCAAGCAGCTCATGCACGATATCGAAGAATACGAGCAAAAGTATCCTCTCAATGGCGAGTCCGTTGAGAAGTTCGTCCAATCTAGGAGAGCTCAGCAATCCAAGCACCAGCGTGTGAAGTCTCCGTATACTCTCTCATACGGCGGGCAGATCCGTCTGTGCCTTTGGCGAGGCTTCCGACGCCTCGTAGGCGACCCGAGCTTGACTTTCACTCAGCTCTTCGGCAACTTCATCATGGCTCTCATCATCGGGAATGTCTTCTATAATCTACAGGTACGTAGAGCATGCCAAATATCCCTCTTCAAGTCCAATCGATGTCCTAACAATATACCTTACAGCAAGACACGAATTCTTTTTACAGTCGTGGTGCTTTGATCTTCTTCGCCATTCTCATGAATGCGTTCGGCAGCGCGCTTGAGGTACGTTTCCGAACACGGTAGCGCAGGAGAGATGCTCACACCAGTTTAGATCTTGACTCTCTACGCCCAAAGGCCAATTGTGGAGAAGCATTCGCGCTATGCTCTCTATCATCCGTCAGCGGAGGCCTTCGCTAGTATGCTCACGGACATGCCCTACAAAATTCTCAACGCCATTATCTTCAACCTTACGGTGTACTTCATGACGAACTTGCGAAGGGAGCCAGGCCCTTTCTTCTTCTTCCTTCTAATTTCGTTCTTCTTGACCCTGACAATGTCTATGTTATTCAGGTAAGATTGGTTCCTTACGACCTTGCGAGTAGCTAACTGGCCGTAGAACAATCGCTTCGACTTCGAGAACGTTATCCCAAGCGATGGCACCCGCAGCCCTGCTCATACTGGCCATTGTTATTTACACTGGTTTCGCCATCCCGACTCGTTATATGCTGGGCTGGTCCCGATGGATCAACTACATTGACCCGGTAGCATACGGATTTGAATCTCTGATGATCAATGAGTTCCATGACCGCACTTTCGACTGCTCACAGTTCGTGCCGTTTGGGCCCGGCTACAACGACGTTGGAGCGCTCAATCATGTCTGCTCTGCCGTAGGTTCCACCGTTGGGTCAAACGTTGTCAATGGTGATGCGTATATCAACTCGGCCTATCAATACTACCACAGCCACAAGTGGAGGTAAGCGGATCCTCTCTGATTAGTCTGTTATCAAGCAATAGCTAAGTCTTCTATAGAAACTTTGGCATCTTGATCGGCTTCATGCTCTTCCTCATGTTTACATATCTCACTGCTGCTGAATACATTTCGGCAAAGAAGTCAAAGGGTGAAGTCCTACTTTTCCGCCGTGGTCACGCACCTGCGACGCTTACAAAGAACACTCCGGACGACATTGAGGCTGCTACAGGAGAGAAGCCGGCCGACCTCGCGAAGGAGAAGCAGGATGTGTCCGCTGTCATAGAGAAACAAACCGCGATCTTCCAGTGGCACGACGTGTGCTACGACATCAAGATCAAGAGCGAACACCGCAGAATCCTGGACCACGTCGATGGCTGGGTCAAGCCTGGAACCTTGACCGCCCTTATGGGTGTGAGTGGCGCAGGAAAGAGTACTCTCCTCGATGTACTCGCCACCAGAGTTACGATGGGTACCATCACCGGCGAGATGCTGGTAGACGGACGGCAGCGCGATGAGTCTTTCCAGCGCAAGACGGGATACGTCCAACAGCAGGATCTGCACTTGTCCACCTCCACGGTTCGCGAGGCGCTGAACTTCTCCGCTCTTCTACGTCAGCCTGCCCATATTTCGCGGAAGGAGAAGCTCGGTTATGTGGACGAAGTTATCAAGCTTCTTGACATGGAGGAGTACGCCGACGCAGTAGTTGGTGTTCCTGGCGAGGGCCTGAACGTTGAGCAACGGAAGCGGCTCACCATCGGTGTTGAACTGGCTGCGAAGCCTCAACTGCTTCTCTTCCTGGACGAGCCAACTTCGGGTCTCGACAGTCAAACGTCATGGACTATTTGCGATCTTATGGAGAAGCTTACGAGGAGTGGCCAAGCCATTCTCTGCACGATTCATCAGCCTTCTGCCATGTTATTTCAAAGGTTTGATCGTCTACTGTTCCTCGCTAAAGGCGGACGTACCGTCTACTTCGGAGAAGTCGGAGAGAACAGCAAAGTACTCACACAATATTTCGAAAGGAACGGCGCTCATCCTTGTCCACCAGAAGCCAACCCAGCCGAATGGATGTTGGAAGTCATTGGAGCGGCGCCAGGGTCTCACAGCGAACAAGATTGGCCTCAAGTTTGGCGCGACAGTCCCGAACTCAAGGAAGTTCACACCGAGTTAGACAGACTAAAGCAGCAGCGGCCGCAAGAAGCAAAGCCTTCCGCTACGCTCGAAGACAAGGAGAGCTACCGTGAATTCGCCGCTCCGTTTACCGTACAGGCGGTTGAAGTCACCAAGCGCGTCTTCGAGCAACACTGGCGTACTCCTAGCTACATCTACTCCAAGGCTGCCTTGTGCGTTTTCTCGGCCCTGTTCATTGGATTCTCCTTCTTTCATGCTCGCAACAGTCAGCAAGGGCTCCAAAACCAAATGTTCTCGATATTCATGCTCATGACCATATTTGGCCAGCTTGTCCAACAGATCATGCCGCATTTTGTCACACAGCGAGCTCTATACGAAGTGCGAGAACGCCCGTCAAAGACGTACTCGTGGAAAGCGTTCATGCTTAGCAACATCTTCGTCGAGATACCTTGGAACACACTCATGGCGGTCCTTGTCTTCCTCTGCTGGTACTATCCAATAGGTCTTTACAACAACGCGGAACCCACGGGCGCCGTCCATGAGCGCGGCGCGCTCATGTTCCTGTTGATCTGGATGTTTCTCTTGTTCACCTGCACATTCACGGACTTGGTCATAGCAGGTATCGAAACGGCGGAGACTGGCGGAAATATGGCGAATCTGGCATTCACGATGACGCTCATCTTCTGCGGGGTGTTAGCTAATCCAACAGCGCTGCCCGGTTTCTGGATCTTCATGTACCGTCTCTCGCCCTTCACCTATCTCATCAGCGCCATGCTGTCGACCGCAGTCGCCAACACCAATGTCGTGTGCGCCGACAACGAGCTCCTTACCTTCCAACCGCTTAACGGTCAGACATGCGCCACATACATGTCGAACTACATCAGCGTCGCAGGGGGCTACCTGCCAAATCCCCAGGCAACGGCTGACTGCAGCTTCTGCACGTACTCCTCGACCAACGTGTTCCTGTCCGCCGTCAGCTCGAGCTACAGCACGCGCTGGAGAGACTTTGGCATCATGTGGGCTTACATCGTTTTCAACGTCGCTGGAGCGTTCTTCTTGTACTGGCTCATTCGCGTCCCGAAAACTTCGAAGAAATCGAAGAAGGACTGAGCGTTCGTTTCCTACAGACTGGGTAATTGGCGTCGAGTGACCTGAGGCGTATATAGAGAGGTATATGTGGCTTTCTGCTGACGCCCGATGGGTGTTTCTAGATCCTCGATGTTTCTTTGCTGCTCCATTTAGCGACTGTAAGCTTGTACTATACCATAGTGCATGTAATCAACAACGATCCGTCAGAGCTCCTTTCTTTCATCGACGAATGTTTCAAGTCCTGAATTGCACGCTACCGTACACACGACCATTGACGCAAGTGTACTAGGGACTCAGTCTACGTCAGCCGCGTATATCTCAGTATCTCAAACGTCTATCCCTCCTCGTTTCAGCTTTCAGCCCCCAACGCCACCGACTCACCACCCCCGCGCTCGTGCCCTCGAGCTCCGCCCTTCCTCCTCCTCGAGACCTCAACGATTAGAAAGCATTGCAAGGCAGACTGCTGGCCGGTTCTGCCTCGAATCGTATGTCATTCCGCATGTCGAGATTGAATCGTATATCAGATCGTTCGATTAAGCAATGGCACGGTCAAGGGCCAAGGACCAAGGGCCAAGGGCGCAGCACCGCCGTCGCCCTCCTCGAGAGCTCCCAAACTCTCCCTTATGAACCTCGAGTTCCCCTCACCACGAGTCTCCGACAGACGACAACATCTGCGAGCTCACACCTCAACTACTGCTGCCAACGCTTCGGGCGTTTTCACGGTAGTGGCCTAGCTCGCAGCTTTGTATTTGCGTCTTTGCTTGTCTCTTGCAGGCTTGAGAATGACCGGAAGACGTCCGCTTCTGAGCGAACAATCGCAAGGCAGCGGCTATCCGCCTGCAAGCTCATTGGAGACGCCTACACGACAGACAACTACGCCCGCTGTCCAACAAGGCCCCACTCATGAATCCGGGTTGCCATTTCCTGCTATTCGAGAGCCTGATTCGCGGCCCTACCCTTGTCCTGCAGATATCCTCGATGAAAACGAGCTCTACAATGAGACATGCCTCCACCCAAGTTACTCGCTCCACCAGGTAAGGCTTCGCCAATAGCTTGAAATGTGCACAGCTACTTACTATACTCTACACAGATAGGCGACTATCCCTTCTCTGACAATCAATTGTCCACCCAGGATTCGTTCAGCCCCTCGAGTCCCAGCTTCTCCAGTACACAATTTACCCAATTTCTCGAGTCTACGAATTCTGTTGAAGACTTACCTCAAGATCATTATACTACTGTTGGATCCGGTCGAAGAGACATCGATGGGCGGAACATCACATCTTCGGCACCCGCCATACCCGCACCTCTTGTGCCGGAGGCCTCGAGGAGGAAGAGATCGCAGATGGACCAACCCTCAGAGTCTGACCACGATAGCAGTAATCAACCAAGTTCGAAACAACTAAAGCTCTCGCCGCCAGAAGAGCGGATACCACAGGAAGACGCGGAATTCCTCACCGCTTGGCTGAAGAAAAACAAGCGCGACCCGTCTGTCGAGGAGAAACACAAATTGGCCGACTTGACTGAGCTGCGATTCGAGACAGTTTGCGAATGGTTTCGTGCCTACCAACGACGGAATCTGACGCCTAAAGAATGCTTTATCGTTCTGGATTGGATCACCGAAAAACGCAGGCTACCCGACAAATTTGAGCAGAAAGCTTTGGCCGATGATATCCGGGTCCATATTGAAAGTGTTCGAAGAGTGGTCCAGGTCGTTCGCCCTCCGGATAGTTCTCCAGTGGAACAGCTTTCAACGCGTCTGCCACCGACATGCAGCACAAAGGACCTAGCCCGTGATTATCCAAATTATCCAAACGACCTTCCTGCCAACGCACGGAAGGCTCTATCTGGTAAGTGTCACGAGCCTGTGGATCCTGTACCGAGCTTTTCAGGTGTCTATTACTGCCTTTCCTGTCCATTTCGTACATCAAGACACGCCGACTTTGAGAGACACCTGAACATCAATTACCCACAATGGCTGTGGTGGTGCTCAAGGTGCCAAGATCTGCAGGTGCCTAAACGTTGCTTCTACAAGCGGCACGACAAATTCATGGCACACATCAAGACGAAGCACAAAGGTGTGGATCCTGCAGCTATTATCAACGCTTCTCTGGTCGAGGGGTTCATCGCTGTTTACGAAACATACTGTGGCTTCTGCCATCACAGTTGTACCAGTTTCAGGGACTACGTTGATCATATTGCGAGCTATCAAGATGGGACGATGAAAGGTGCCGAAGGAAGGAAGTGTGGCAAGGAAAACTGGCATCGTCAACTTGAGGACAATGAGGGCGCTACAGAAGCTGCTGCGGAGTTGGATCGCAATTATATTCGCCACTGTCACGATCGCTCAAACCCTCGTGGCGGGCCAGGAAGCGCCGGCTCTGGTTCCGGTGCTGGTTCTGGTTTCGGTTCTGGGTCTGGTTCAGGAGCGACTGGTGGTGGAACGAACGGATCAACAGACCAATCCAGTGAGGGCAGGAGTCAACAGAGTCGTGGAAGTTCCTATAATGGGTATTATCATGCCAATAGCGTCGACTTGCAGCCTCAAGATGATTTCGCGTGGCCAGTGGAGCAGCCCCGTTACCGCCGGATTCGTGAGTGCGGCCAACAGCACGACACACGTTCGGTGGACACGAAATATCTTGACAAGAAGCCTTCAGATATTGACCTGAATCGACACAGGGATCCCCTTATCGACCAACGAATCCAACCGAACGACGGTTCCGACAACGACGACAATTTCGACCCGCGGCCGGACAGCTCACCAGAGCGTTGTGGCATATCCAACAGTGGTTCGGATATCATTCGATCGCAACGAGTGGATGACAGAGTCACGCATCGTACCTTCCACCATGTCTGCCGTCTTGGTATAGGCGCGCATGGTACTGTCGACAAGGTACAGCACCAGCTGACGAGGGAGTTGTTTGCGCGAAAAACCCTTCGTCGTTCTCACAAGCATCCGTCGAACATCACTCAGCCCTCACAAGAACTGGAGATCATGATCAAACTCAAGCACCCAAACATCGTGGAAGTCTTCGCAGCGTATTTTGAGCAGTCGACATTGAATGTCATAATGCGTCCCGTAGCAGAGTTGAATCTGAAGGAGTATCTGAACGCCCCCCAGCGGTGGCCGGAGAACACTCAGCATCTTGGATCCTGGCTGAGCTCACTGGCCTCTGGGCTCTCCTACATTCACGCCCGTAATGTCATACACGCGGACCTGAAACCAAGCAACATATTGATATCGTCTAGCCAGGCGTATATTGCGGATTTCGGTACATCAAGAGAGTTCAACGATGACGAATCGACGACGTCCAGCATCTGTCCCATGACTCCGATGTACGCCGCCCCAGAGATTGTTGCTCATCAGCGGCACGGGAAGAGCGCTGACGTCTTCTCTTTGGGATGTACGTTTGCAGAGATGATCACGGTCATGGCTGGAAGTTCCATCGCAAACCTACATCTACATCTGAGCAAAGGACAAAACCCAAAGCGACATCCGGGGACGTACTCACAGTGTCTGCCTGCCCTACGAGCTTGGATGAACCACCTACACACCTGTATCTCGAAACCTGGTTTCTGGCAGCTTACTAGGTTATGCATGTCCATGTTACAGAAAGAACTAAAAGCAAGACCAAGCGCGCGCTGCCTCGTAGCACAGCTTGAACTCTTCTCATCCGATCGCGTTGGCACTAGTGATATAGCACTTCAGATACCCGAGAACATCCTGTCGCTCAGGACGACCGTTGATTGTCCTTTCCTTCGGGATCAGAGATCGCCCCAGCCATTTAAGGAGCCTGTTGACGCATCTTCAATTCCAGAGCCTGATCAGAGTCCTGGTGAGGACTATTTCGGAGTCTGGCTGTCCGCCGTGTCGACGGCGTCATTTCCAGCATACCCGGATCTTGACTTGATTGGACTCGGCAGCCAGATGAAGACTGCAGCCTCATTTCCCGCAACAAAGACCGAAATACTTAACCTCCGACCGAACTGCCTGCCCTGCGCTCTTGAGGATGATCCTGCATTCGAAGCCGCTGACCCAGGATACTCTTTCACTCTCCTCGATTGTGTCAGCAGTGGCATAGGCGAGTTCGACCTGAGAGACGTAGACCCTAGAGCAGACGTTTCACGGCCATGGTGGTGCTCTCTTAGATGGGCTTCATTGATGCGCCAACAACAACCCATGCAACGTATCGAGTGCTTGCCTCATGGCTCCACAGACGAGGAACTCTCCGAGTTTGTTATGTTCTCTATGAAGATTATCACGCCTGATTTTACGCTCTTCGGCATTACAGTAACGATGTACGATTATTGTGCGCGGCTTTTCAAGCAGTCTGGACATGAGCAGGGGAGATGCGATCAAAACACTGGGACGCCAAGTGTCATGAACTCAGAGGTATAACCTTTGAACACGTATTTCAGGGACCCAACTGACCTTCACAAGTTCCATCATACCGTCGACGCGGTGAAGAGAACCTATGCGGTATTAGGACAAGAAAATTGGGCACGTACGGATTCCTGGCCTTCGAAGACCCACGCCGTAGAACAAGCATCACCGCCTAATCTACTCGCCTCTCATCAGAAGCATAAGACGTCTCGGATCCGTGCTCCATCTGGACAGTACCAAAACTCTCATTGGTCACCACACACGACGTTGGAGTAGGCCAGCAGCAGAATCCACGCGAAGGCCGGGCCTGACGCTAAAACTTCTTCGCCCGCCTGTTAGTCATTTGTCAGTAGAGTTTTGAGTTCTTTGGCGCGGTTGGAGCGATCGCACTGCTGGATATAGTGCGGATCTGAAGACTCTGGAGCAAGACGCTTAGGACCCTTTTTCCGTGATGTAGGGCCTGGGCGTCTGGGAGTTCAGCAGATGCCAGCGCTCGTTTCTCCTCCTATACAGCGCCCTATTATGGCCCGTTCTCGCGTTCTCTTGTCATGTACGGTTCTGAATATAAACCAATAGTCCAGTACATAGATGCACGAATGTTCCTCCTCTTGGGCGAACACTACAATTCTGCAGTTACCGATCAGTTCTGGGTCTATAATATCAGTACCATCGTTGCTTGTGACACAGAACGATAGAATGGAGACTAGCCAATTGTTCATGGAAGCGACCATCTCACCAACGACGCCCGGCACACCGTGAATCATGATGGGCTCGGCCGACATCACTGTAGCTCTCTCAAGCTTTCCATATATCTTCTCCAGAGGCACATAAGGTTAGTCGTTGTTGTCAATGAGTGAGAGCTGTTAAGACTGCTCAGAAGTGTGTGTGACCATACCATCTCTCGTCTCCGCATACTGTTTCCTTGCCAGCCATCGTTCACTAGTCCATGTAGATATTGCCAGGCACGCAGATATCCGACAAGATCGTGGGCACTGTAGCCAGGTTCGCAAGTAATGGATTACAGTCGGTAGGTCTCGTACTGCCGACCAAGTTTCGTGATGTCCGACGTCGCCCTACATATACATATACAGTACAGCGGAGGCGGTGACCGGGTGGCTTCAACCGTTTGAACTAACTTCAACTCCTCGAGACAACAAAGTGGTGGTGGTGGGTGGAGTAGACGCTGTGCAACACCAAAGATCCTGCGTGCTTTCCCGTCTTTACACATCGAACATAGTCGACATGCACCAGCGGCATCATCGTGGAACATCACCAGACCAAGACCGCGCGCATCAGCGTCCGGAGGCTTGCACCGCGTGTCGGTCTCCCTGCGTCTTCTGGACAGGATGACCGTACATCTGCTAAATAATATTATATCACTATGGGCGCTTGCTGGGGCCTGAAATGTAGCTGTCTAGTCCTGACCGGGTAGGATCGCTGCATGGATGCACACATACGTGTATATATGTTTGTGGGGCCAAGAGCGTAGGTATTTAGTGCTGAACAAAGTAGGTCTTTTACATCTCCTACTCCATTTCTTCTACTGAGCTCTGACCTCGCTTTCTCGTCGTTTCGGCAACCGAATTTTGAAGTTCGTCTCTCCTGTGAATAGAAGCCGTCGAGTTCATTCGTCAATCTCACTTCACCTCATGGCGTCAAGTCTCCCAAGTTCCTCCAGGTGAGAGACTCTTGCCCAACGTCATAGACGAGTTCGCTCTCTTAAAGCCGTCACGAATTCTTTATTCCGTCCTCCGCGGCTCTGAGATAAGACCAGGATTCCGCGACGTAACATGCCGCCAATTCGCGGACGGTATTAACAAAGCAGCCCACTGGTTCGCCGAGAAGCTTGGAAGAAGCCCTGATTTCGAGACCCTTACGTACCTGGGACCACAAGATCTCAACTACGCTATTCTCACCGTTGCGGCTTCCAAGGCCGGGTACAGGTTGTTTCTGCCGTCTCCACGAAACAGTCCGGAAGCCCAGCTACGGCTCCTCGAGCAGACGCAAGGCAAGACGTTCTTGACGCTGGATGCCTTGCCCCCTTGGGCTTGTCTCTGTACTCGCGAGACGAACGATGCGGCGTACCACAGTACCCAGCTGTGAGTGCTGGCTCGATGCCTCCGAAGATATTATGCCTTTCCCGTTCGAGAAGTCGTTCGCTGAGGCTCGTCTAGATCCGTTCATCGTACTGCATACATCTGGGACCACGGGGATCCCAAAAGCCATCAACATCCCTTAAGGGTATCTCGTGGCTCCAGAGGCCTTGGCGGCAGAAGAATGCAAAGGGAGAGTCCCTATAACGCGGATCATTCAGCAGCATAGGGGTCGTGTCTTCTTGCCCATGCCGTTTTTCCATGCTGCTGGGATCTGGTGCAAATTATCTGCTCCAGTGCTATTAGGCATAACGTCAGTCTTCGCGCCAAACAGGCCGTTGACCGCCGACTTCGCCAACGAGATGCACGTGAATGGGAACGTTCTGGCAGCGATGCTGCCGCCTTCTAGAAGACCTCGTGAAGACTCAGAGCTATGTGGAGAACCTGGGTCGCTTGCGCTGGTTGATGACTGGCGGAGCTCCGGTTTCTTCACACGCCGGCGACATCGCAAGTAAGAAGGTCCAGTTCATGAACATACTGGGCGGTACCGAGGGTTCTACTCCACAGCAGTTACTCATAGAAAGCTCGGATTATCTGTACCATAACTTCGGTCCTACTTCCGGCGTTGTGTTGCGCCCAGTATCCGATGACCTCTACGAGCTGGTCATAGAGAGAAGGAAAGGGTCGGAAGCACAGCAGTGTATCTTCATGACGTTCCCGGAGCTGCAGGAATTTTCGATGAAGGACCTATACTCCCGACATCCGGATCCCGCAAAGGCTGATCATTGGCGCTATCGAGGAAGAGCTGATGATGTGATTGTGTTTCAAAACGGCCAAAAGCTTAATCCCCTGACCATGGAAGCGACTATGTGCAAGCATAGAGATGTTCAGGCTATGCTGGTAGTAGGATCCGGCCGCTTCCAAGCCGCTCTGCTGGTTGAGCTGAGGGACGGAGCTATGGCTGGCATGGACCACGATGATAAAGTGGAGGCTATCTGGCCAGTAGTTGAAGAAGCTAATGAAGAATGTCCACGCCACGGTCGACTAACTAAGTCCTTGGTTGGATTTACAAGCAAGGACAAGCCAATGGCTCGAGCAGGCAAGAGAAGCGTGCAACGTGCACCTACAGTTGCGCTGTACAAGGACGAAATCGACCAAGCATACGAAGAGAACGCACGTGTGAACGATCAAGGACCAGCTATTTCCGATGATGCTACAGCAGAGGATGTTATCATAGCTGTGCGGCAGATCATCGAACAAATCGCACCCAAAACCATCACCAAAGACGACGACAACTTTTTCCAGACTGGCTTGGATTCTCTGCATGCGCTTCAGACCACTCGTAAGCTCAAGTCGCTCTTCAGACACCGTCCAGCAATCAGTAGCAAGATCAGCCCAAGCTTGATATAAAACAATCCTACGACCGCTTGGCTGAGCGAAGCACTGTCATTCCCTGACGGACCGTCTCAAGCATATCACGACAAAGACCGCTCGGAACTGATCGGGGGCATCATCGACTCGCAAGTGCAGAAGCTACTCGCGCTTCCCCCTATCGAGAGATCCACGGTCCAATACGCAAGGCCTGCAGCTTCCAAAACGATCCTGCTCACCGGGTCGACAGGAAACCTCGGCTCCCACCTCCTCCAAGCCCTCCTCGCCTCCCCAAACATCACACATATCTACGCCCTCAATCGCTCTGCCGATTCCGAGCAGCGCCAAGCCCAAATCAACACGGCCAAGGGCTTCCCCACCACCTTCGACAAAGGCCGTGTACGCTTCCTAACCTGCGACCTCCGCCTTCCTCAGCTCGGCCTCGCAGCTCCGGTCTACACCGAATTGGCCGAGAACGTCACGCACATCCTGCACAACGCCTGGACAGTCGACTTCAACCGAGACCTCTCCTTCTACGTCGACGCTGACATCGCGGGCTTGCGGAACCTGATGATCCTGTCCACCGCGTCGACGGCGCGCCTCTTCTTTGTCTCCAGCATCAGCGCCGCTACCAACTGGGCTGCTATGGGCTACGAGGGCGATGTTCCGGAGCGCGTCATTCATGATGCGGGTGTGGCGGAGCGGATGGGGTACGCGGAGAGCAAGTACATTGCCGAGCAACTGCTCGCGCTGCTGCTGCCCTTCAAGAGGTTCGCCAACCCGACCGTCGATCCGGACGCACAACACCCCGTCTCGGGAGAACCGCAATCGGAGCCCAACCCAGAGTCGGTCCACCACCACCCCATCCCCGCCACCATCCTCCGCGTCGGCCAGATCACCGGCCCCGTCTCTGCCGCCTACGCGCAAAAAGCGGTCTGGAACCCGCGCGAGCTGCTACCCAGCCTCATCGCCTCGTCGCGCCATCTGCGCATGCTGCCAGAAAGTCTGGGCGACATGGACACGGTCGATTGGGTGCCGGTGGACGTACTGGCAGACGTAGTCGTGGAGGCCATGCACGCGCACGATGCGGAGGGCGAAGATCATGTCGACGATAAAGGTGAGAAGGGTGATGCGAACGACGCAGACCACGATACCCGCGTCAAGAGAGAAGGCGAACGGGAACGGCGAGCAGCCGGAGGTGCGAGTGCTCAATATCGTCAACCCGCGGCGATCGACGTGGCAGAGCCTCGTGCCGTGCATCAAGAGCGCTCTCAAGAGCTCTGCTTCCAACGACGCTGCGAGTCATACCGCTTCCGACACCAATGGCCACACCAATGACGCCAGCGCCAGCACCGGCACCCCTATTAATCACAACACCGACAACCACGACGGCGACAGTAGAAGCCCCACCAACGGCCCCAAACCACGGCAGCAATAGTAATTACGGCCGCGACCGAAATCCGGCTCGTCACACTCACAGAACGGCTCGCCGCCCTCTCCGCCAGCGCCGACAGCACGCTCGCGCGCACCGCCATCAACCAAACCCCCCGCGCTGAAGCTCGTCGATGCGCTGTCTGGACTAGGCGTTGCAGGCGCCGCCTCCCAGGAAGGTAGAGAAGGCCCGGACGGGAACGACAAAGAGGCAGAGGCAGAGGAAGGGACGAGGCCGGTCTTCCAGACCGTGAGGGCGGAGCAGGCGAGTGCGACGCGGAAGGAGTTGGATGCGGTAGGGGAGGGGTGGATGAGGATTTGGCTGCGAGGGTGGGGTATGGTGTGGGGAGATGGCATGGCATGGCATAGCAATGGTGGAGAGGGTGGGAACGTGGCATGCAGCCAACGAGCAAAGAGCGAAGAACACGGAGCACAGAGCGCAGAGTGAAAGGTAGCGGGTACCGTGTAGCCGTTAGTCGTATAGCAGAGCCTCGTACCGCGCAGCCCGCGCTGCTTCTTGCACCGGACAGCGCAGTTCGTGTCTGGTCGGCGGACATGTTGGTTGTATGTACGGTGGATGGAGCAAGGACGAGAAACCCGGGGGGAGGAGGACATTACAAAGACTGTATGTATGGATGGTAGAATGGATGGATGGTTCGAACGCTCTGGAGCACACGTCACGTGCGTGCGTGTGCTGGAGCCGTGATTTCGTGAAAGAAAGAGACGCAGGAAGAGAGAGAGAGCCACGAGTTGAGCGCTTCAAACGGGCTGTTCAGATAGTAGAAAAAAGCCCGGTCACCCCGTTCACACCGTCATCCATTCGGTGAGGCGGGCTTTCGTGCAGAAGAAGAAAGCCAGCAGAGCAAGGAAAAGGCGAGCAAAGAAAGGACGGTAAATATGCGCTGGTGAAGCGGAGTGGGGCCAAATCCACGACCAAAATCAAGCGGCGCTCCCGCTCTTCTTCCGCGGGCCCATCAGATCCTCTAGAAAGCCGTTCCACACCTGCCGGACCATGCCGACGGGCTCTTCGACAGCGCTGCTCTTGAGCTGCTCCGTCGCCGAGGCGATCTTTTCCGCCATGGCGTGGAAGTCGATGGGCATGGCCGCGTTGTCGTGCACGTCCGACAGCGCGGACACGGCGCTGTTGTCGGCCGATGCGGTGCTGATCGTCGGGCGCATCACCTGGTGGGGAGGGTCAGCGGGCGGAGGACTTCAAGTTTGGTTGTCGATAACAGTAGGGGGCGGAGTCATGGTGTGTGGAAGGAGCGATGGATGGGTGGATCGATAGATGCATGTATTTATGTGGAGGGACGAATACAGGGGCCAGCACACAACATACCTCCTGCTCGGCCGCCTCGGGCGCATGCACGCCGTTGCGCGGCGGGAAGAAGTTCGTCGGCAGCAGCGGCACGCGCACCTGGTACACCTCCGGGTTCTCGGGATCGAAATCCGGCAGGAAGGCAAAGTCGATGGTCGAGGTGTCGCCGACGGCCTTCAGGCTCCTGCTGGTGTTGAAGTGGCGCGCGGGCGTCCCTGCCACGGAGGATGCTGCGGCGGGGCGTGTTGTTTGCTCGAGCGCGGTGCTGAAGGCTTGACTGTGCGTGAGCTCGTGCGCGTTGAGCCGGCTCATAAGCTAGAAAGGGACGGGGGGTGTTAGCGATTGAGGGGTGGTGGTGGTGGTGTGTGGTACTGGAGGCGGGGAGTGAACGTACTTCATGCTTGGATCCGGTCACGTCGAGACCGCGCTTCTTGCATTCGGCTTGCAGGCCAGCGGTGTCTCGTGGCAGGTTGACGGCCGGACGCTCGCTGGTGAGCAGCGGGGAGGGGAAGGTAGCTGGACCGGTCATGTGGAGTTGGCGGACTTGACTGCTGGCAGCCAGGCTTCTGAGCGTGCGGAACGAAGCTGCTCTCGGGGCGGCCATTGCGGTGTGATGTGTGATATGTGTGGTGTGTGGTGTGTGGTGTGTCGTGTGTTGGGATTGTCGGTGAGCGATGGTTGGGTTCGTGGTACGAGCAGTTTGGTGGACAGTGAGAGGAGGAGGAGGAGGAGGAAGAAGAGAGAGCAAGGGATTCAATTGAAGCTCAAAGGGGATGACCGGTCTTCTTAAGTGTGCTCGTCTCCTGCACGCTGCCAGATAGCACGACTCGGTCTCGTGATGCCTCCAGTCGTCCGTATCGCAGCTTTCCCATGTAAAGTGATGACCTTCAACCGAGTGGATAAGCAGTGGGAGCTATGGCCCGCTCAACGCCCAACTGACTGCAGCCGCGTCCATGGTCCGTGCAGTGCGCCGGGGCAAGGCTCCTGGCTCTCGGGAGGCCGGTGACCGAGTAGTGTTCCAGTAGGAAGCTAGTAGTGTTGTAGTAGTGTTCCAGTAGGAAGCCAGTAGGAGGAAGCCGTGGGATGCAGCTTGTGCTTGCAGTCTAGGCGGTGAGTTTGCGAGCCTCGACCCCAGACTCCTGCTGCCTCTCCAGGGTTCCCCGCACTGCACTGCTCCTCTCGAGGCGGCAGCATCTACGTCCTGCGATCCCATCGTTGGGGCTAGAGAAAGAACCGCCGCAATGCTACGAGTAGACGTGCTGGGAGCGGGGCTTGTGTGTGTGTTGTGTCGAGTAGCTAATTAACATCGAGTTACATGTTGGCTGGTGCTGACAACGGACGGATGGCCGTGCGTCGATACAGCAGGACGGGATACGTTCATTAGTACGCCCGAAGATAGCAATAGGTACCAACAGATAGCAACAGATAGCAA